>CM035419.1:96698323-96860823 GCA_020310875.1 Ceratopteris richardii
CATTCATGAGCACCTTTTGGAACATATTCATATATACACTTACGCATAAACATACATGGTAACACACATATAGGACCACATTCATGGGCACACACATATACAAGAATACACATAGAGCACATAGACCATCACACAACTCTAAATATATTTTAGTTTTTTCCCCTACATGTACCATCATCAAATGAGAGAGATCAAAAGGTAGTGTTAATATCAAAGAATTAAAGACCATCATATTCGAAGAAAAGTTTTAGTTTTTTATAAATTGAATCAGGGTCATTAAGTATTCCCAACATTCCCCGTCCCCCACTAAACGTAAAGATCCAATGAAAGAAACATCAAAATCCCTTAAAAGTTTTTTTTTTCAAATTTTGTTCACATATTTCTTAAACGTCACAAGGAAGGAGATAAGGAGGAGAGCTCACACTCACACACTCTCACAATCAAAGAGAAGCACACACTCAGATTGAGGCAAGGAAGAATGATCATCTTCTTCTTCTTCTTCTATTACATAAAAAGGAATGTACAAGAATGACCTAAAAACAAGAATACAACAAGTGCAATATATAAAGATCAGTACATAAGGAGAAACCTAATGTCCGCGAATGAGTGAGCTGGCAAGGAACAAATGTGCCATCACTCTCGATAGATAAATCTAATTATAAAGCTCAATGAAGTATCCTTGACATATACCGGCTTGACCACTACACATGTCAGAGAAACAAAAAATTGATACATGTCATCCTGGATCATCACATGTTGAGCTTGATATCTTAGTACTCCCCCTCAAGCTCAACTCCTTGTCCTCTAATCAAAGCATCTTTCAAAACTTCTTCAGCTTCTCTGCTCTAAGTGCTTTAGTGAAAATATCAGCAACCTGCTCATCTGTTCTCACATAAACAAGATCAATATCACCTGCTAACACCTTCTCTCTGATGAAGTGATAATGTACCTTGATATGCTTTGTTCTAGCATGAAAAATAGGGTTCTGTGCCGATTGTATATTGCTAAGATTATCACAATAGATAGTGATAGGATTTTGCACTTCCACACCAACTGCAAGTAGCATCTCTAGCCATGATGCCTCACATGCTGCCATTGCAGCACCTCTATACTCAGCCTCTGTACTCAACAAAGCAACAGTGGGTTGCTTCTTGTTGCTCCATGTAATAGCTGCACTCCCAAGTGAGAATAGAAAGCCACTAGTAGATCTTCTGTCTAAAATGCTACTAGTCCAATTTGCATTGGTGTATCCATGAACCTACAAATCTACACTAGCTTCATAAAACAATGCATAATCCAAAGTAGCACTCACATAACGTAGAGTGCACCTCAGAGCATCCAAATGTGGCTTCCTGGGAACCTACATAAATTGACTTTCAAGTCCAACAGTATAGCTTAAATCCGGCCTTGTAATTTTCTTCTACATAGTAGCCTTTTCCAATGCTTCACATGATGTAGTTGTTAAATATGCTCAATACTCCACCCTCATGTGACCACAAATGATCCATGGTGCTCTAAGTTGTAAGGCCCCCATTTTGAGGAGAAGCCATTATGAGAGCCCGGATATTTGTGGAACCCTAACTTCCAAGTTAGATGAGTTCTATGTGTGACTGTTGATGGTTGTAGATGATCTTTGTGAGCCTAGCATTAGGTTAGGTAGGGCATAAAATTCCAAGCCATTGGGTTGCCATTTAAGGTGAAAATAAAGGCCCTCTGGCATCGCACGGTTTCCCCATAGAACCTTAATGGGGGGAGTGCAGAGGGGGGCTTACCCCCTTCTGGTCATGGAGATATTGTCGGATCGTATATTTTACCGACAATTTTGTATCTCTCGAATACGTTTATCTATACCCAACCGCCTTGTAAAAGCTATATAAGCACGGCCCAGGTTGAGCTTTATATAGCATTGCGCACTAGTAAGCCCTTCATCTAGAGTCTGTCTAGATCGCCATCTAAGCTCCACAGTGGGAGTGCACGGGTGGACAGCACCATCATTGTAACTGCATTACGCTCGGCAATCTGAGAATTTGAGTTCTCTATCTCAGTCTGTGTCTATCTTTGTCTGTGTTTTTCTCTCAACTATAGGTCTATTCCGCTGTACTGTTATTTTCTTACAGATGTTTCCAACGTCAAATTATGATCTAATGGAATAGAAATTGGCTTACAATTAGACATACCATACTTTTGTAGCATATTCAAGGCATATTGCCTTTGTGATATCCATATATCTATTTCTGTATGTATAAACTCAATGCCCAAGAAATACCATAGCACACCAAGAACTCTCATGTCAAATTCTTGCATAAGAAGGTGCTTTACCTCTTTGATGCTTTCTTCATTATCACCACCTACAATCAAGTCATCAACATAGATAGCCACAATTGTGATGCCATCATCACCCTTTCTTGCATATAGTGAATGATATGCATCACACATAGAAAACCCAATGGTGGTTAAGTAATCAGCAATCCTTGCATGCCATGCACCAGGAGCTTGCTTCAGCCCATACAAAGCCTTTTGCAACCTGCAAACATATTCTGGATGCTTTGAATCGTCATATCCTTGTTGCTGGTCCATGTATACTTCTTCCTGTAACTCACCATGTAAGAAAGCATTCTTCACATCCATCTGATGCAAAGTCCATCCTTTTGTTGTAGCTGATGCAACAAGTGTTCTAATAGTAGACATTTTAGCTGCAGGGCTGAATGTTTCCTCATAATCAATGCCATATGTCTGTGCATATACTTTTGCTACCAATCGTGCTTTGTACCTGCTTATGCTACCATCTGCATTGTGTTTTACCTTGTAAAGCCACTTGTAGCCTATGGGTTTCTTTCTTTATGGCAACGGAACCAGCTTCCATGTTTCATTTCCATAAAGTGCAGCCATCTCCTCATCCATAACTTTTTTCCAATCTACATTTCCAATTGCATCTTCAAAATAAGAAGGTTCATCATCTTGTATTAACTTTGTCATGTAGGCACAATGATGAGCCATGTAACTATCATATGTTCATCGTTGTACAGAATTCCCCATTCTCCTAGATCTTCTTGGTCCTAGGTCACTTCTCCTTGTATCATCTACATGTGCTTTTCTAACTCCTGGAGTCTTCATAGAGGGCAATCCAAGTTCCTCATCGAGACTCTTTTCTGAACCACTTGAATCTCCATCAACGTCTTCAAAGCCTGCACATGTTTTATGACCAACAAAAAGCTTTTCTTTACCTTTCTTGGATGTATTTGATGAATTTGCTGAACTAAAATTTCCATACAATCTTCCACTCCATAGATTTGAGTTGGAACTATTGCTTGGTGATGTGTTTGGTCCACTCAAAGCTTGAGATTCTGCACTTGATTTTTTAGCATTTTCTTTGTCATTTAGTTTAAGATTTAGTCCTTCTTTGGCATCTACATAGAAGCTTGACATTTCATCAAATACCACATCTCTACTCAACTTCATATATCATGTGAGTATATTATAACATTTATAACCCTTTTTCTGAAGGGAGTATCCAACGAAGACACTTTTTTTTTTATTTTGGATCAGGCTTCATCCTCAATGCATCTGGAACATGTACATATGCAATACAACAAAAAACTTTCAGATGTGATAAGTTTGGATTTTTACCTGTGAACTTCTCTTCAGGTGTAACTTGATGTACAGCAGCAGTCAAAGTTCTATCCATGATGTATACAACAGTATGCACATCTTTTGCCCAATAACAATGAGGCATATTCTTCTCTGCCATCAAGGCTCTTGCTATTTTTGCAATATGTCTGTTTATGCATTCAGCAATGCCATTCTGTTGTGGTGTGTACCTACATGAAAACTGATGTCGAATTCCATGACTTTTAAGAAAGTTGTTGAACTCATTTGACATATATTCACCTCCTCCATTAGCCTTACTACCTAAATATACTTCCCTGTCTACTTTTCCATCATAGCTTTAAAATTCTAGAAGTGAGTGAACACCTCACTCTTCTCTTTCATGAAATATACCCACACTTTTCGTGTATGGTCATCAATGAAAGTAACGTCATCAATGAAAGTAACATAAAACCTGCAACCACCCATAGATGTGGTCTTTGCAGAACCCCAAACATCTGTATGTACTATTTCTAGCACATCCTCACTAACATGCTTGTCATGCAAAAACGATGATTTTGACTGTTTACCAATTTGACATGCTGCACATACCTTTTGCATCTCTGCAACCTTAAAATTTGGTAGTCCATGGACAATCTCCTTTGACTGCATCAATTTCATCCTTCGCAAGTTTGCATGTCCGATTTGCTTGTGCCACATCTCTATATCTGCAATAACTCCTGCACCTTTTGCAAACATGGCTGCATTCGTTTCAGGAATTTTCACATTTAAGGTGAACATCCTACCCACTTTGTTTCCTTTGGCAATCAATTTTCCATCCTGTTTGTATTCTTCTACATATAACCCATAAGCATTGAACCTGACTTGTAATCCCTAGTCAACCATTTGTCCAACAGAAACTAAATTCTTTGTTATATTTGGAACATGCAGTACATCAGCAAGATGTTTTACCTTCTCGTCTTCCATAGACAATGCTATGATTTCTGTATGCTTGATAGGGTGTGATGTGTTATCACCTGTTTCAACATATCCATGAACTGGTAATTTTTGCAAAGTACTAAACCATTCTACATGACTGGTCATGTGATTTGAAGCACTTGAATCAACATACCAAACATTATCATTCGATTTTGAAACACCAACAGACATCGTATTCATCATGTGATGTTGAACCATGAGCAACTTCTTAGAATCATCTGCACTTGTGGATGCATATTATTTTATTGCCTTCTGTAATTTTGATTCTTCAACCTGCAATCACGTTCAAAGTGTCTAGTTTTACCACAACTCCAACATCCTTTACTATCATTACCTGAATCATTTCTTTGAAAATTTCTGCAACCTCGTTGGCTCCCCTTGCCTCAAAACTATCCTCTTCCTCCTGCATGATTCTGTTGTTAACCTTGGTCTTGGTTATTGTTTCCTCTTCCACTTCCAAAACCTCTACCTCTGCCTTTACCTCTTCGAGAGTAGAATACCTGCTCAGAACAAGATTTTCCTAGGGATTTTGCTTCCTCACCAAGGTTCTTTTCTTCAATAATCAACATGGACACCAGATCAGCAAAATTTGGAATATTTTCCCTAGTCTATATGAAAGTTCTGAATTGCTTATATGCAGCTTTTAGACAACGAAGTCACACTTCCACCTTATCATCATCATCTACATTCACACCAATAGATGCAAGTGACTCACATATGCTTTTGCTTTTCAGGATGTAGTCACTTACTGACATGCTCTTTTTCTTCAAAGTATGCAGCTGGTTCTTGAGTTGCAATTCTATGCCTTTGTATTGGTCTCATACAAAGTGACCAAGTTGTTCCAAGCCTCTTTTGGAGTCTTGGCATCCTGTATGTGCCCAGCCATCCTATCCTGTATGCTAACAAATAGCGAGTACATTACCTTTCGTGCTCCTTGATTCCATTCTTCATACACACTTAATTGGTCTGTAGTCTGATTCCTCTCTGGTAAATGTGGACCATTTTTGTTCTCCTTTGATGTACTTCCAGTAGCCTTTTTCCATCAGTAAATTGGTCATTCTGAATCTCCAAGCATGGAATTTGTTCTTGCCTATCTTATCGCTCATAAGCTGACTCATTCCATCTGCGTTTGCCATTTCTGCAGCTATTCACAACATTGCAAGACACTACAAGCAGCACTTCTGCTTGAACACTGTCACACTATCATGTGACAGTTTGATCTCAGAAAAACACAGTTTTCGTCTATCAACGGTACACAGAATCGCTTGAAATTCTCGATCTAGAATATATGAGTGTTCCCAAACACGATGCAAGCTACAATTTCCAAAACTCATCTAATTTTTTTGTGGGTCCCACCTTGTGGGCTCAAAATGGAGGTCGAGATGGCTCCAAAACTTCGATCTGAAAAAAACAAGTGACCCTAAAGGGCCTAATGGGACAACTCTCGAAAATATTTCGAGGTCTTCTACCTTCATGCCAATTTTTTTAGCAATTTGAGGTTGTCTATGAATCACGTTTTCTCCACGCCTTCTTGCGTGCTCTTCACCGTCCGCCTTCTCCACGAGCTCTGTAAAGCCACACTAGCTCTGATACCATGTCACGAGGAAGTAGATAAGGAAGAGAGCTCACGCTGACACACTCTCACAATCAAAGAGAAGCACACACTCAGATTGAGGCAAGGAAGAATGATCGTCTTCTTCTTCTTCTATTACATAAAAAGGAATGTACAAGAATGACCCAAAACAAGTGCAATATATAATGATTAGCACATAAGGGGAAACCTAATGTCCGCGAATGAGTGAGCTGGCAAGGAACAAATGTGCCATCACTCTCGGTAGATAAATCTAATAAATCTCAATGAAGTATCCTTGACATATACCGACGTGATCACTATACATGTCAGAGAAACAAAAAATTGATACATGCCATCCTAAATCATTTATGCAAATGAAAATTCTTATGGAACTTTAAATTACCAAAAGAAAAACTAGAACCTAGCAAAAACAATAAACAAAAATTAGAATGTACAAGTGTTTGATTCAAAAATCCTCTAGTCTAGCACCCTCTTGGAGATCCGATGCACCGAGAATATCTATCTCTATATTGCTGACTTCTAAATCGCTTGCTATGCTGGTTTCTTCCTGATCATCATCTATTGCGGGAAGTACAAATGTATCTCTTTCATCCGTCCATAATTTTGTGGAGTCGACTTGAAGCAAACTGCTTTTATCATGCCTCATTGTTGTGTTTCTTCCAGAGGTGACTACTTTGAACCCTTTCACATAAAAAACAAAGTAATCAAACTTTCTAAAAGATAGTTTCAAGATATCTTGAATCACACCACAATAATCTAGCTGGCCTTCTTGAGCATTATCATCTCTTGCACTCACTCTACTTTTTTGCAAAAAGTTCACCATCACCCCACTATCAAAAGTAGACTTATTTTTATTGATTCGTGCGATCCGAAAGTTTCGTCAATGAGACCATAGTGCACCATATTTAGTATACTCCCAATCACATCCCTTTGCGAATTCTCTTCCAGATCCAAACTAGCCATCTCATACAATATGGACATTTTAGAACATTTGATTTTTTTATTAAACCTAAAAATCATACTCCTAAAGACTTAAACCTAAAATACTAAAACCTAAATACTTAAACACCTAAAAAAACCTAAAACCCTAATCCTAAAACCCTAATACTAAAGACCTATACATGTGTATATGTGTTATATGTATTATATGTATGTATTATATATATGTCTATTGCTTATATAATTAAAATCCTATTTTTATATATTTAATTATATATAATTAATTTATTAAAAACACTAGTTCTTTTCATATTTTTTTATCTATATAATTATCCTATTTTATATATTTATTTATTTACATATTCAAATTTTCTTGTAATTAATCCTATTTTTATATATATTTAATTATATATATTTAATTATATATATTTAATTATATATATTTAATTATATATATTTAATTATATATATTTAATTAAATTATTTAAAACACTAGTTCTTTTTATATTTATTTATCTATATAATTATCATATTATATATATATATATATATTTATTTATTTATTTATTTATTCATTTATTTATTTATTTATTTAGATTTTTTTGTTAATTTTTTTTTATATTTTCTCTTTATATAAATTTAATTGAGTTATATGTATGCCTAAACCAAACCCTAATCTTAAAGATCTAGACCTAAAATACATATATTTTTGTATGCATGTGTATATACATGTATATATGTATTATATGTGTATGTGTATGTGTGTATATATGTTATGCAGGTGTTAAAATCCTAAAACCCTAATTAAAAAAACCTAGACCTAAAACATGTATATATGTGTATGCATGTGTATATATATGTGTATGTGTATATATATGTGTGTATATAGATATGTGTATAAGTACATGTGTGTATGTGTATGTGTATATATATTTACTCTGATTAAAATCCTTAAAATTGAACCTATTTTTATATATTTAATTTATTTATTTAAAACATTAGCTCTTTTCATATTTATTTATCTATATAATTATCCTATTTTATATATATATTTATTTGTATATTCAGATTTTTTTCATAATTAATCCTATTTTTTATATTTAATTATATATATTTAATTAATTTATTTAAAACACTAGTTCTCTTTATATTTATTTAGCTATATAATTATCCTTTTATATATATATATTTATTTGTATATTCAGATACTTTCTCTTTATATAAATTTAATTGAGTTATATGTATGCATAAACCATAAAACCCTAATCTTAAAGATCTAGACCTAAAATATGTATATTTCTGTATGCATGTGTATATACATGTATATATGTATTATATGTGTATGTGTATGTGTGTATATATGTTATGCAGGTGTTAAAATCCTAAAACCCTAATAAGAAAAACCTAGACCTAAAACATGTATATATGTGTATGCATGTGTATATATATGTGTATGTCTATATATATGTGTATATAGATATGTGTATAAGTATATGTGTGTATGTGTATGTGTATATCTCATATATATATATATATATATATATATATATATATATATATATATATATATATATATATATATATATATATATATATATATATATATATATATATATATATATATATATATATGTGTGTGTGTGTGTGTGTGTGTGTGTGTGTGTATAAGTATATGTGTGTATGTCTATATATATGTGTATATAGATATGTGTATAAGTATATATGTGTATGCATGTGTAATATATGTGTATATCTATATATATGTGTATATAGATATGTGTATAAGTATATGTGTTTATGTGTATGTCTCATTCAAATCCTTAAAATTAAACCCATTTTTATATATTTAATTATATATATTTAATTTATTTATTTAAAATACTAGTTCTTTTCATATTTATGTCCCTCTTTTGGATCGTTGTCGTCAAAGCGTAATGTATGTCGTCTATCATCGAATTCCAAAGAATCGATGCCAAAGAACTTCTGCAAAATCAAAGAGAAGAGAATTTATAAGACCTAAAGCATAGAGAAAGATAAAGGCTAAGAGAAAGTGCACCACTTATCGAGATGTGAGATCTAAATAGTGTGTGTGTGTGTGTGTGTGTGTGTGGAGAGAGAGATCTCTATGTGTGTGTGTGCACAAGACAATGTAGGTCGCAATTCGGTTCATGCGCGCAAGTTCGACAGAAGACAACCAGTACTCAAACACACGCAAAATGTTCAGTTTTGCTCTCGGGTTCCCAGTATGTTTAAAACGCGGCCTCGGTATATGCGTCAGTATGAGCATCAGCAATTTCGAGTAAATTACCGATGCTTATACCGATGCCCATACGGACGCATATACCGATGCCTATACTAACGCTCATACCCGACATCCTGACGATCGAGAGTGACGGTCGATATAGGCAGCGTCGGTATGCCCCTCATATGTTGTAGTGTCATGGAACTCTTGAGAGGGAGAGTCCCCCGTGATGCATCACCATCAAATACTCCTTTCAAACTGGAATATGAGGCACTTTAAAGATAATAAATGGTGGTAGTAGCTTCAAATCTACACTACCTATCTCATATAGGAAGAGAGAAAAAGATTTTCAATTTCTTCTAACATTTCACTAAATGTAACTTTCTCTATTTGCGTAAGAAATGAATCCTCTTGGAATTCAATCTATTTGATCATCTCTTCAGTAAAAGAATGCCCGATCGTTTGATGATCTCTCTGTTGATATATTTAGGTAGTGATGTGTGTGAACACTCTAGGACCACGGAGACACTTTTTTCCCTCTTTAGGAAGTTTTTTCCCTGGCTTGTATATACACCTATTGCCCTAATGGGCTACTTATCTCTATACATTCTCTGGTAATACATTTAGTATTGTGTGTTGTGATCCAAGCTTCTTCTTCTTCTTTGTACTGTTTGTGTGCTTCTGCAGACGTCTAACTCCAACAATTGATATCAGAGTAAGTCGCCGCTTCATCTAGGGCATCATCTACACGTCTCTGGTTGCAATCTCAGATTCGCACGAAATTTGGTGAGCATACTCAGGGTGTTTCAGAGATCAAAACAACTTCGTTGTGTGGTGTTGAAATCATGATATGAGCTCACCTTGGCCTCCGAATGCACTATCATAGTGCTTGTGTAGGCTATTTTGTCTTTTTGTGCAAAATGTATATACCTGTTTCGGTTCACCAGTATCAGCGTCTTGAAGTCTGCTACAGGTTTAGTAGAACTCATCTGGGAAGTTTCGTTCAACTTTTTGAGATACAATTAATTCTCTACATCAAGGTATTTTAGTCACCAGCCATGGCTGAAAGCAGTGATGTATTTTGTATGTTGGCTATTGAGGATAAGTTGGATGGTACCAACTACCCATTGTGGGGTTATATGATGCGACATGTATTGGTTGCAAAAGGATTGTGGAACATTGAGTAGGGTGTTGAAAAACGTCCTATCACACCTGCAACTGTTACAACTGCACGTACTCAAGTTGATGCAGAAGGTGTCAAAGATGATGATATTCTGCATATTCCTGTTCGTGTTGCGGTTTCTGCTGCAGCTACTGTAGAGCAAATTCATTGGGATGGCAGAGATGCTCAGGCACATGCATTGATAGCTTTTTCTCTCAAACATGCCATTATTCTTCACATTCGCTCTTGCAAAACAGCTAAGGATGCTTGGGATACACTTACCACATTGTACCAAGCTAGGAATGAGGCTCGTGTTGCTTACCTCCAAAAACAGTTGGAGAGTGAGCACATGAATGAAGGTGATTCTATGGATAGTTTTCTAACAAAGATCAAAGACTTGAAGAAACAATTGATTTTTGCTGATGAGGTTATACCAGATAGCTCACTTGTGCAGACCGTTCTGAATGGTCTTCCTGAATCATATCAGAGTTTTGCTTCTACTCTTCGATTAATGATGAAATGCAATCCAAATGCCTTGTGATTTGAGGAGTTAGTCTCTGTTTTGTTGCAAGAAGATCAGTCCAGGCAGAACAGGTCCATTATGCGTGTTGCAGATCAGGCTTTCCTAGCTAGCTAGAAGGGCAAAGGAAAATGGAGCTCTTTTACTAATAAGCAAAAATCTGTAGATGTTGCACATTTGAAGAACCAAGATAAAGATGAGAAAAAATCAGAAAAGCAAAAATTTTTTTGCAAGTACTATAAAGGGAATGATAATATCATAAAGAACTGTCCAACACTGGTTGCTAAAGAGGCAAAGAAGAAAGAGGCTAGAATGGTTGTTGCAGAAGCCTCTACACCAAAAACGGAGTCTACTAATCTTGTGTAGGAAGAAGAATGGGATTTACTACTGTTTGCAGTTTTGACCCCATCTTCTCATGAGTAGTGCATGTCTGGAGTAGACTCAGATGTTTGGTACTTTGACAATGGGGCGACCAAACATATTACCTTACAGCGTAGTTTCTTCTCTTCACTCGAGCCTGCCCCTACACGGAATATTCTTACATGTGCCAACAACTCCTCTTATCTTGTTATGGGAGTTGGTACCATCATTTTGACTACTACTGATGGTAGTTCTTTCACTTTGTTAGATGCTTTGTTTGTGCGAGGGATCAAGAAAAATTTGTTATGACTTTCTACATCAGCCAAGATTGGCTTGGTTGTGAAATTGTTTGATGATAGATGTAGAGTTCATGATCTGTCAAATGGTGACGTGATTATTGCTTCTGGCATTCTATGTCCTAGGTTGTATAAGCTCATAAACTATGAAAGATCTGTAAATGATTTGGCATGTGCAGTACATGATTCTCAAGCTATGTCAGATGCAAAGCTTTGGCATGCACACTTTGGTCATCTGCATTTTCATTTATGAAAAGATTTTCTCAGCTGCTAGAGGTGGATAGGACTCCACACACACTTGATATTGTTATCAATTTTCTTGCATGATGAAGAAAGTAGACAATTTGAAAGTCATTTTAGCAAAAGTTTTTGGGCTAGGGCAACACCTGAGATCAAACTCAAATTAGGAGATAAAAAGAAATCATATTCAACTTTGGCACTTATTTACTCTAGGTTAGAGATTAATGTTATTTATAAACAAATTTATGATAAGTTCAAATGGAAATTGATAATAATCATGGATGGTTGATGAGAACGGCTGATAATGGTTGTGATTCTTTACTACGAGTCTGTGCAAATGTTTTTGTGATGATAGGTGGAATCACTGACACATTGCACTTTTCATCCAACAAAATTGCTCTTATGAGATTATGTTAGGACAAACTTTCATGTGTGAGACTAGAATGGAAACAAAAGTAATGGTCTAAGGTTTGGGTGAGCTTATCAACTTCATAAATCCTTCTCCACTATGTTGGCTAAAGTCTTCAAGGTAGAAATCTTTATGAATTTGCTTCCTAAACTCCTCCCAAGCTAGGTTTTCATGGGTTTCAATTGTAGCAACCACAGATCAGATTGTCAATTGCTTCAAATATGAAATCAATTTATCATCACCTAAGCCATGAAGTTTAGCTAGATCCTCATAAACATCTAGGTAATCAATCATGTTCACCCCTCTCAATTTCCCCTTTTCTTTCAGTATCACTTCAATTATCTTTTGATCTTGACTTTCACTCATCATTATTTTAAAGAATTTTTCAATTTTGAATTGATATTGAAGTCTTGATTTAACTTTGATTTTCTTGACTATATCTTCAACTTGAGATCTTTGTGTTACTTTCTTATGTGCAATTAATGTACTTATGTCTCTCTTGTCAATGTAATGTGTGTTCAAGAAAAAAAGAAAAACTTGAATTATTGGTACCTGATTGAGCTTGAAATTGTACCTCCTCATTTTCCAAATGTTGTGGAACACATTCATATCTGGTTCACTCGTCATGAAGGGCTCAATTGGGTGAATCATGCTAATTTCTAGTTTTTCAAATTAGACAGTACACATGGGGTGCTTTGGGCAACTTAGAAGGTAGAGTTCAAATATAGACACTCAGAGATAGACAAATGAGATCATGGAAATTAATTAAATAACTTGTACAATTCATCACGATAAAAGAGAATAGAAAATCTAAGTGTAATAAGTGAAATTCATTAGTTGGCTGATTGAAAATAAAAGACATGCGTGAAAATTTAGACAGAAATTCATCATCATGTGAAAGATGGGAATAGGTGATATGGATATAATGGATTCATCATGGATTATATGAGATATGGGAATAGAAAGGATAGGAAAGACAGAGATAGATGGGATCAATGGGAATTAAAAGAGATAAATGTGGTGGGAATTGGAAGAGAAGAGGTAGGTGAACATTGGAATGAAGAGAAATTGATTCATAGAAAATAAGCTTTCATACAGATTCTAAATGAAAATAATGAAAAAACTACATGTTACCAACTCATCATTCATCATAAAGTTGCTTCATAATGTTCATCAGTCATCAAATTCTCCAGCAAGCATGTGCATAGAGCCAACTCCAAGATGAGACAAGAATCACCACCAACATGAGAGATAGCCACCCTCCATCAAGTAGATATAGATAGCCTTCAACTCCTCAACGAAGATGAATCTCTCCTTCCTTCAACAATGATAGCTCCTCTTCTTCAATGATGATAGCTCCTCTTCATAGTGTGTGTAGCCTCCACCCTCGAGTCCTCCAACTTCTTCACGATGTTCTCCAAAATCTCCAATGCAAGCAAGAGCTCCTTGAGATGATGTCTTGATAATGAGCTTGACCTCTTTTTATATAGCATTTTAGATCCCTACAAAAGCACTTATGAAAAGCTTTAGTGAAAAAGCTGATTGCAAATCGGTGCCATGTTTACTAATTTTCCAAAAAAATGAAAATTCCAAAAACTTAAAGCTCTGTAAATTTTGGTTTTATATAAAATAAATCATGTTCACATTGGCCGACGTTGTTGCATCGATGTTTTCGGAGGATGATGGCCTATACACAATGCTAACACTGTTTGCTTGAAGGCTTTTCTATTTTATGACTACTTTAATGAAGGTGTCCACCTGTAATGATTGAATGTTTGTAAATTAAAGTTATCTAAAATCTCCTCTAGATTGCATCCTTAGTCGGCTTCTAGAGATCTTCCTCTATATCTATCCCGTTTTGCTTGAAGAGCCTTTTAGATTAAAGTTCCTCATATGCTCTAATTTGAAGAGTTTTGTTCCATTTTTTTAATCTGGTTTGTTTCTTTGAGAGTGTTTCTTATAAACCACTTTGCTCTCAACTTAAGCATATTGAGTTTCTCAGTTTCTCAGTTTCTCAATTTTACAAAACCAAAGGATGTGAATTTTAAGAGTAATGATTGTCACAAGATAATGAAGGTTTCCATTTTCTAGTAGAGTTTTCCATCAAGATAGGAAGAGAGATCTCTCTGATAGCGGATGTAGAGGGGGTAATCCGAACTATGATTCTAGTACACCCTTGACTCAAAGGGAGTTCATCCTTAGGGAAGTATACCTTGTGACATGTCTGTGCAGGTATCACTTAACAAAAAAGACATAGAGATAGACAAATTACAATTATAGAGATGAGGGAAAAGCCTAATTTGCTAAGATTGAGGATAATATCGATAAGCCACTAAACACTCTTTAAATAATAGTACAATGGTCTAGTGACTAGAGAGACTACCTCTTGACTACATGAGACAATGAAAGTATATGAAACAATATCTGACTTCTGCACAAAGTATGATAGACTCAAATCTAGAAGAGCTCTCCAAGGATACTCAATCTCACTACCATGCCAAGTGCCACATAGCTTAGATGCGGTCACTCTGTATACCCACCACATAGAAGCCTCTATTCATAGTGGACAAATTTGAACTAGTGAGCAAAGAGAGACCAAGGAGTAGCATGGAGGATACACTAGACAAAAATCAGAGCAATACAAGATGACCAAAATGATAGAGGTACTCCAATAGACATGAGTCACCCATCATATTCATGAATCCAAATCAAGCGATAAGCCACTTCTTATATAGGCCTCAAAGCCAAGAGAGTGGCCTCTGCTAATTCCAAGCATTTACTTCTACTTCATTGCTTATTGTTGCACATGCACTAATCGTGACAAGAGTGGTGGAAGAGTGGGCTACTTTTGGAGGAATGGTCTAATTATTGTATGAATAGCCAAGTGAACCTCAAAGAGAAAATCGAGAATTGGCAAGCGTTCATCGAACACCACCAAATATGTGTACAATTTCATGGCTTGCACATAACACCAATCTATGCAAAGTTATTGAAAACAACAAAAAACAAAATCAAAGATTATGATAAGAACTAAATAAATTTGAGATGCATCACAAAATGATACTACAAGGAGCATGAAGATGAGCATGATTTGTCAATAGCATGGGTGGGAGGGTGGGAAAGAGAGATGGAGAGGATTGGAAAGGGGAGACAAGGTGGCAAACGGGCAAAATGTTGGATCCAAAATGCTCTAGGAGCATAAATTTGATGGAAAAAAGGTCTCTCTCTCTCTCTCTCTCTCTCTCTCTCTCTCTCTCTCTCTCTCTCTCTCTCTCTCTCTCTCTCTCTCTCTCTCTCTCTCTCTCTCTCTCTCTCTCTCTCTCTCTCTCTCTCTCTCTCCCCCCGGGTTAAAGTTCATGTGCATGCTCTATGTACTCATTAGGAAATACCTACATAATGTCACCTTGACCTCATGCAAGAACATAGTTTGGTTCGTCAAGTCCATTCACATTTCAAACTCCACAATATCTTGCATTGCAAACATTTCTATGCACCTATGCTTTGATCACGGGAACTGTTTCTGCCGTCTCTCATGAGCCATCGTTACTTTTACCATCACCTTCTTTAAATTACTTGATGAGCCAAAGGAATTTGTCGTATAGACCTCTTCTTAGTGCCATATATTCATTCCTAAAGTCCATGTACCATTTGGGTTCTAAAAGATCCATGTATGGCATGTAGATTCATCTTTCCTCATTTTGAGCTATGAAGTACAACATAATATTTGAAGGTCAAGATTTAAATTTTATTTTCATGGATATGGTTAACCATTAGGATTGCCTACGTTTCATGGAAGTATTTAAGATTCAATTTGACTATATCCTTTTGTGTCATGACGGAAGAAGGCACACACTAAATTGATGAGATGGATGTTGGTAAAGTGTGATGTTTTGTGGAAACACCGTCATTCATGATAAAAGGAGTCATGAGCTTAAGTTGCACCATGAGGGGACATAGCTTAACCTTCAAGATCTCGGCCATCTAAGTGAATGGCAACGTGCCTTTCAAGCTGTAAGCAAGTTTTTTTTCGATCTGTTCTAAATCACTTAGTTTGTGGGACAGCAAGGGTTATACAAGTCTCATACAATGTAATGCTCAAACCAATTATTCAAGTTCATGAAGAGAGTAGACCTAAGGACGAACTCTCACTAAAAATGTAAAAGTAAAGATATCAGTAGAGATACATTTACACAACATTCCATGGAGATTAACCTTGTGTCGATTTAGTAGTTGTGTAGAAGCGAAACTATCAGATTCATCGTTTTCATCCTTCAAGTGAATACCTCCCATCATTGTTCTTATCATTTGATGGATTCTGCCTACTTTAGCCAAAGGTATACCTTGAAACATAATGGTCATACATCTCACTAGGCCAATCCAAACGATGTTCTCAGAGTCCAACTTGTTGTAGTCAATTTAGAAGCAGGTGAAGCAGAAAACTACTTTCGACTAACCCCAACCGAAGAAACAGAATGCACACTACGCTACCTCCTGGACCATCTACTCAGTCAGCGCATTCTGCACTTTGTTCTCTGATTCGCCGGGTAGACAATACGGGTAGACGGTACAACCACGCAATGAAGTGTAGATGATACGGTCAAGCAGTAGAGCATGGTACGCCTTAAACAAGGGAAAGCCAGTAAGTTGAGTTCTCCCTGCTTCATTCTATGCTTTCAGCTTCCCGAATGCCATCGAATTGCATGTAGCTCTCATTCTATGCTTCAGCTTCCCCCATGCCATCGAGTGAGCAATTAAGTACTTCCGTACTCATTATATATCCAGCAATCCACCAATGAATTGTTATGGGGTGTAGGAACGCATTTGACCATGGGTAAGGCCAATTTCAGCTCATTGCAAAACCAGCAATGAACATAATTAGTCTGGACTTACTTGAACCATCCAACTGTGATGATTCATTGACCTTTCATACTCATGTCCATGACCGAGCAGATCGCTGATTTTGGCAATGGACTCTCCCATTTCATCGTTTCTTGCAAATCGCCCCCTCACACGAGGTCTGTTGTCTGCTAAGGTTTTCCTACATGCATACTGCCATACAAAGAGAGATGTGTGATCAACTCGTCTGAAATCGGGATCACTTATTATTCATAAGAATTAAACCTGACTTCAAGATGCAAACCTTGATCTTCTTGTTGAAATTTCTCTCTGTTCTCTTCTGCCGATACCTATGCAGCTTCATTCTCCTTTCCTCTACTGTATAGTGTCCAGTCCTCGTCCCGGAAGCTTCCTCTTTAAGCATGTTCTCTACTTTGACACCACAGCTGAACTGTACATCCTTAAATCCATCAGTTGATTGAGGCAGCTATCTGGGGAAATACACAATTTCTGCATATCCACGTACCTGTAAGTCGCCGGTGCTATACACACGCCTCATACTGACATGCTGATGACAAAAGCCTCGTGATTCTGCACTTTGACGGCGACCGAGGGGGTTTGAAAAGGATATACAAGGTGTGACTTCCTGCTCGCATACGGTTGATGTGTTGCCATCATCGGAGTGAGAAATTGAACATTGATGCACGGCGAGCTGGCCCAGGCTATGGCTACTCTGGCTCCTATGCAGGCTGCTAGGGGCATGTCGTGTCTGCAGAGCACTGGCATTAGAGGAGCCAAACGCTTTTCTGGAAGCGGTACTGCCTTCCTTCCCTTCGACGGCATTAATCCGAGCAAACTCACTCTCAGCCAGGGGAACGGAGTTTCCAGCTAGGTTACACAGTAGACCGCTATCCGAATCACCAGACAAGAAATCTGGAGGGGAAGTTTGCGGAGAGATTACCAAATTAGGCGTCACCATCTCGCTAGAGCACGCTATTTGGATTCCCCCTCTAACCGTGGTTGGATTCGACAGAGACTCCTCTTTCAAAGATAATGGAACCATTGAAGGGATTGGCTCCACACTGCTGACAGCTGAGTTTTCACCAGTTTCACACAAGGGAAGGCTCCGTAACGTGTTCATCGCAGTAATAGAACTCTCCGAAGACATACCCACATCGTACAGAGACACGCAATCGACTTCGTGACCTGATAGAGAAGCAGCATACACAGGAACCCTGCTAGAAGTTCTATCTATCTTCTCCGGTAAATTTATATTGTTCCTCTGCATGCTGGCGTAAAGCCTCGGTGAGCAGAGATCAGGCACCATACCAATAGATTGTAATGATTCCGCCGTTTCTTCATCCAAGAACATGGAGAAGTGGTTCAAGTGCAGTTCTGTAGACTGTATATGTCGGGCATCCTCTTTCATCGGCACTCCCAAAGTCGCACGAACATCACCAGTTATGCTGCACTCATCCTCAAATCCAAGCTCTGCCAGCAGACTTCCATCGGGCATCTGCTCCATTGCATTGTCCTGCATTATTATCATATTTAGAGCCAGAAACATTATGATCGAGCTGTGATGAGATGATTTTGGGACTAGATGACGAAGAAAGGTTCCCACGAGACAGAGTACATTAAACAAATCCGGGAAAGCAACTGATAAATACTACTTTAATCGCATTCTTTCTATCATAGATATTGCAATCGAAAGCAATTAGCATAGACCATTGGCAGTTCTGATTTAATTACATGTGCAAATAACCCCTACGCGCTCCACCGCAATTCGAATCGATATCCAGGGAGAGGTGATGTTACCATGTGAAAATCCTTGTGAAAGTAGTAAAGCATTGTGGAATCGGCAAAGTCCGGCATGAGCGGTGTCTCCGGAAAACTCAAGAGAAGACTGCAGTCTGGGGACATGTATGCAGTGGTAGTTAAAGAAAAGAGAAAGCCGCTCAATGGGACGCAAATGAGAGGAGCATCGGACTGAAGAGAAATTAAAGAGAACGCAAGATTTGACAGGCGTTAGATCTGAGATATACAGTTGATAAGCGGAATATATTACAGGTATGGGGAGCACTACTTTGCGGAAAAATGGAGGTGACTTGCTCACAAGTGTTGTACAGTGAGTGAAAACATACGGACCCGACTATGCCTGTTAAGATTGCATGGGACGGCATAGATGCATCTGATGGGAACTTTGTAGTCGCACAGCGAGACGGAGGTAGAGCTTAGATGGGTTGTTTTGACAGTGAACTGTGCACGCATATGCACACTGTCTAGCGGATTGTCCCATAGTCCATGCCTCTAGGCTCGTGTAGTGTCTATTGCCTAAGGAGGAGCTGCTGTGCAGAAAGGACCCACAGGAAAGGAAACTTACGGCATGTCCAAGGGGATTTGGGAGAAGCCGATGTCCTATTCACAGAAAGATTTGAAGACTGACAGAGACCTTTCGCAACACGCTTCAACCATCTGTTTGTCGCTTGCGCGTGCATCATACAGATTGTAATGTATATATATTATATATATGAGCAAGAAAATGTGTTTACACGCTCGTAACTACAGTCGTATTCGGGAGATTCAATGGTAAAATACCCTTCAGATGCAGCCATGCTCGGTGAAGAAACCGGCCTCCAGATTTCAGATTATAACAAAACGCAGGATTCTAGCAATGAGCTGTTCCGCAGATAATATGGGAGCAGAATGGCGTCGCGACTCGCGGAGCAGCGGTACCTTGAGCTGTAGCCTGTTGCGCCATAGAAAAAATAAATGGAGAGTAACTGGAACGAAGCAGCATGACGCCATCGCTGCAGACGTCCTTCCAGAAAAGCGAGTAGCGACAAGAGAATCGCCCATACTGCTTACATTGCGCGATAGCATAGTAGCTCCATCACCCTCACGAGTGGGAGATCAGATTTCCACAACCGCTCTCTGCCAAGTTCAGTCCCACGGTCCACCCCAAAACAGCCTCATCTTTCGACTTAAACATTTCTGATAAACAGTGCCAAATCATTATCGTGCCTCTGACTTCCTATATTTCCTGTTGGGTTCCAGCCTCCCAGCAGCTCACCACTGAACGAAATTGCAAGGATAGTCAAGAGATTCCTTTGGGATGGTAATGACTCATGAGTCATGACTCATGAGAATGTCAAAAAGCTTTCCAAAGTGCCTTTGCATATCTCCTGCATGCCAAAAGATCAAGGTGTTTTTTTAATAACAATAAATATATTGAATAGGAAAAATGAAAATCACTTCAATAGATGGAAATCCTTGCTCCTTCCCATCTACTCAAGGAAGAGATTTCTGATGTATTCCTCTCTCTCTCTCTCTCACACAGAGGAGAGCCATGATTGTATTTTTTTTTACTGGTAGGATGGGCTCCTGCCCCCTGCACTATATGTACAATCCATTGTTACTATAATCATTATGTTGTTATTCAAAAAAAAGGAAAAATGAATGTACAAAGCCTCATTCATACGAAGAGAGGCACGTCAGTGTTGGTATATTTCGGCAGTGATGTGTGTGTGAACACACTTAGGACCATTGGGACACGTTTTTCCCCTTTTAGGAGGTTTTTCCCCCGGCCTATATATACGCCTATAACCCTAATGGGTTACTTATGTTTGTACATTCACTTGGTAATTCATTCAGTTTTGTGTTGTGTTGTGCTCTAAGCTTCTTCTTCTTCTTTGTGTTGTTCATGTGCTTCTGCAGCCCTCAAACTCCAACAATTGGTATCAGAGCAAGTAGCCACTTTATCTAGGGCATTGTCAACATCCCTCCAATCATAGTCACAGAATCGCACAAATATTGGTGATCATACTTGCCACGATTAGCAGTTCAAAACAGCTTCATTGTGTGGCATCAAAATTTTGATATGAGTTCGTTTCGCCTCTAAATGCACTACCACATCAAATATGCAGGCAATTTCATCCTCTTTTCCAAATATCTATATAGGTTTTGGTTCGACAATACAAGCATCTCAAAGTCTGCTATAGGTTTAACAAAGCTCGATAGGGTGTTTTTGTTCAACCTTTTTAGATACAATCAATTTTCTTCATGAAGGTGTTTAGTCACTGGCCATGGCTAAAAGCAATGATGTATTTTGTATGTTAGCTATTGAGGATAACTTGGATGGTCCCAATTACCCATTATGGGCATATATGATGCAACATGTATTGGTCACAAAAGGGTTGTGGATATATTGCATAGTGTATTGAAAAATATCCTACTACACCTGCAAATACAATTATTGAAGGTGATGCAGATGGCATTGAAGGTGACAATCTTCATATTCCTATTCATGTTGCGGTTCATGTTGCGCCTACTGGAAAGCAACTTTGTTGGAATGGCAAAGATGCTCAAGCACATGCATTGATAGCTTTATCCATCAAACATGCTATTATTCCTCACATTTGCTCTTGCAAGATAGCAAAGGATGCTTGGGATACACATACAATCTTATACCAAGCAAGAAATGAAACTCGTGTTGCTTACCTCCAAAAACAATTGTAGGGTGATCATATGAATGAAGGAAATTCTATGGATTTTCTTTACAAAATCAAAGATTTGAAGGAGCAGTGGATTTCTGCTCATGAAGTCTTTGCCAAATAGTTCACTTGTAACTATTCTTAATGTTCTTCCCGATTCATATCAAATTTTTGCTTCTACTCTTCGATTGATTATCACATTAGGGGAGAAAATGAACCTTGCAAGGGCCTTTTAGATTAAGGAGTGTCTAAGGAAGGACCAATGAGTGGACGTGGTGGTCATAGTCTAGTCTCTTAATCTACTAGACTAAACTAGGCTTCCCTTGGTTTGTCCTAGCCTTTAAAACCACTATGAATTTTCGGTTTTGTTGAGTAGAGTGGTTTGTGATTTTAAATGTTTGAATTGTAGCCATTGGATGATCCAAAAGATCCAATGGATAGTGTGATTGTGCAAAAGTCAAGGATAGCTAGAAGCTAGACCATTCAATCATTCAAAGATTGTGGGACACTGATTTAGATCACAAAATCAAATGCACTAGAAAATATGGGCTATCATATTAGCCCATGATCTGAGGGCTATGGATCACCTCCCATCACCCAAGGTGCCTTTTCTCATAAGTTGTTGGATTTCCAATTCATTTAAAAGCTATAAATGAGATCCAAATGTGGATCAGCTAGAAATTTGGATGTGCATGCAATTTTGGACACATCCACTGGTTGTAAATTAGAGCCTAATGTGGATGAGCTCGATATCTAGACATACATTTGATCTTGGACACATTGGAAAGCTGTGAAGGGCTCTAACTTTTCATATCAACATGAAGAATGTATCTAATGATATGAACTAGATTCCACCCACGATTCATTTGAAGTTTTTTTTCTCTTATATCTTAATAAAGAAAACCACAAGTGGTATTTTGTGTCCCCTTTATCCTTTACAATCTTAATTTCAATCCCTAAAAGTTAGGGATCCTTACAAGGCCCATGCAAGGGTCACTTTTTTCCTTAATGAAAGGCAATCCAAATGCCTTAACATTTGAGGAGTTAATCTCTGTTTGGTTGCATGAAGATCGATCTAGGTAGAATAGGTGGATCATGCATGTTGTAGATCAAGCTTTTTAAGCTAGTTGAAAGGGCAAAGGAAAATGGAGCTCACCTACTAGTGAGCAGAAATTTTTCAATGCTACATAGTCGAAGAAGGAAGACAAAGATGAGAAGAAAACAAAAAAGTAGAAACATTTCCAAGTAGTATACAAGAAATGATCATGCCATAAAGAGTTCTCTAAAATAGGCTGCAAAAGAGGCAAAGAAGAAAGAGGCTGGAATGGTTGTTGTAGATACCTCTACACCTAAAATCGAGTCTATTAATCTTGTTCAAAATGAAAAATGGGCATTTACTACTATATGCAACTATGACCCATCTTCTCATGAGCAGTTTATGTCTACAATACACAGGGATGTTTGGTTTGATATCGTAGTTTCTTCAATTCACCTGAGCATGCACATATAGGCAATACTCTCATACACCAAAAACTCCTCTTATCCAGAAATGGGACTTGGTAAGTTATTTTGACTAGTATTAAGGGTAGTTCTTTCACACTATCAAATGCTTTCTATGTGCCAGGGATCAAGAAAAATATATTGTCAGTTTCAGCATTAGTGAAGATCAGCTTGGTGGTCAAATTTGTTGAGGATAGATGTACAGTTCCTGATATGTCAAATGGTGATGTTATTATTGCTTCTAGCATTTTATGTCATGGGTTATATAAGCTCATAGTCTATGCAAAATCTCTGAATGATTTAGCATGTACAATTCAAGAGTCTCTGGTTATCTTTGATGCAAATCTTTGGCATGCAAGCTTTGGTCATCGGAATTATGCTAGTTTGCTATGCCTACAAAAATTTGGAATGATTTCCTCTCTACCAAAACTTGAGATGCCTTGTAAACATGTATGTGAAGGTTGAATTTTGGGCAAAATGCAGCATTCTTCCTTCCCTTAAGATGGTTAAGTTTGAGTTTCCCATAAATTGCAGTTTCTTCATAGTGATGTTTGTGGTCCTATGTAGACACCTTCTTTTGAGAACTACCTTTACTTCGTGTAAGTATCGTATACACCTTAATAAAATGGAGTTGCTAAAAAAGAAGAAGAATTTCTCTCATGGAGATGACAAGGTGTATAGTCAAAAGTCAGGCTTTACCACATAGCTTCTGGCTTGAGGCTATTATGTGTGCAGCATATGTACTTAACAGGTGTCCCACCAGAGCACTACACTATATCGCTCCATATGAGGCTAGGCATGGTCACAAGCCATGTGTTGCTCATCTTCATGTCTTTGGTTGTCTCGCATATGCATTAGGCATAGTTTTTAAATTAGTGAAATGTATTTTTGTTAGATATAGCTTTGAAAGAAAAGGTTGTCATCTGTATCATCCACAAACTAAATGCATTTTGGTTATTCGTGATGTTTTTGTGGAAGATGCAATTCAAACATTACTTTCATGTGCGAAGGAAGCATTTGTTAGCTCCAAAGATATGTACAAAACTTTGCTTCATCTATTTATATGTGGAGAATCAAGTAGTGGTCCAAACAAGGCAATTTCTCAACCTGTACAAGCTCCACATGATGATGTAGATCATTCCATTTCTGATGCAGATTTACATGATGTACTTGTTGATGAGAGGGCTGATATAGAGGAAGCAAAAATTATGCTTAAATGGCTGGTGCTAACTTTGAGAGATAGCAAATTAGATGCACCTATTTCATATCATACTTGTTGAGGCTCTCATAGTGCTTCCTTTGCATCAAATTGCTATGCAATGGCTGCCTCTAGTCTTTATGATGAGAATGAGCCTATTTCTTTTGATGAAGCATAAAATTCAAAAACTTGGATGGTTGTTATATAGTGAGAATATGATGTTGTTATGAAGAATGGTACCTAGGATTTGTGTGATTTTCCTCCAGGCAAAAAGGCCATTGGCATAAAATGGGTATACAAGCTGAAACATAAACCCTATGGAATAGTTGATAGATATAAGGCTACAATTCTTGCAAAAGAGAGACATTCATTTTGATGAAACATTTTCACCTACTTGCCAAATGACCACCGTTCGTAGAATATGTGCACTTGCATCCCACATTGGTTGGAATGTACATCAGATGGACATTAAAACCACATTTCTGAATGGTGACTTATATGAAGTAGTATATGTATTTGGACCTCATGGTTTTGTGTAGAAATGGCATGAAAACAAAGTGTGCAGATTGAAAAAGGCATTATATGGTTTGAAGTAAGCACCGCATGCTTGCTATGAAAAGATATATGCCTACCTGTTTGCACATGGTTTTGAGAACAGTCCAATTGAAAGCACCTTAAATGTCAAGCGTGTAGATGTTGTACTTCCAATCATTGTTGTGTATGTCGATGACATGTCACTTATTGGTCCTAATGAGAAGCATATTGTTGAATTTAAGGCTGATTTGCATGCCTCTTTTGAGATGTCGAATTTTGGGTATTTCCATCATTATTTGGGAATTCAATTCATGCAAGTTGACAGGGGAATAGCTTTGTGTCAAAAAAATACATTAACATATTATTGCAACATTATGGCCTTAAAGATTGCAAAGCTATTGACATTCCTATCACGTTTGTAGTTGAGTCTTCATGATGTTGTAGATGCATTTGTTGTTGTCCTCTATCAATTGGGTGTTGGATGCTTGATTTACTTATGCATAATGCGGCCTCATATTTAGTTTGTTGTGTCTTACATGAGAAATTTTATGCATTGCCCAGGTGTCAAGCATTGGTAGGCAATTAAGTGCATCTTTTGCTACTTGAGTGGTACTCGATTACTTGGATTTTTTGTGTGTTCACTAGTGGTTTTTGCTTCATGCATGGTAGCTCATTCATATCTTGATTGAGCAAGAAACAGCCTATTATGGCCTACTATGGCCACTTCTAGTTGTGAGGCTGAGTATAGGGTAGCTATCATAGTGACTCGAGTGTGTGTGCTCACATGCCTTTTGGTTGATTTGGATGTTGGCCACTCTTTTGCCACCACCATTTTATTGACAGTCAAAGTGCATTGGCAGTTGCGAGGAACCCTACGTTCCATGCTCACACAAACCAAATTGAGGTGCACTATCATTATGCCAAGGAGAGGTTTTCTACTGGAGAGATCAATTAGAAATATGTGTTCACATGGGATAATGTTGCAAGCCTTTTCACAAAGCCTCTACCTAAAGAGAAGTTTGAAGCTTTCTACAAAGCTTTGGGCTTACTCCCTTTTGTGGATTGATCTCTTTTCACATAGCTTGGCGATTCCTTATACATGAGTGCCAACTCCTTGTTTACTGCATCACCCCCAGGGGGATTTTTTTATATTTTTTAGTAGTGATGTGTGTGAACATACTTAGGAACATCGAGGCACTTTTTCCCTCTTTAAGAGGTTTTTTCCCTCATCTTCTATATACGCCTATAATCATAATGGCTTACTTATCTTTATACATTCACTTGGTAATTCATTCAATGTTGTGTTGTGATCCATGCTTCTTCTTCTCTCTTATGATATTTGTATGCTTTTCTAGAGCTCAAACTCCAACATCGAGCATTAAAGCTACATCCCAGAGATAGAATAAGACTTCATATATCTCTCTGGGGAATACACAGTAAGAAGTTTATTTTGGCATGAAGAGAATTTTATCTTGGCATGAAGAGAAGTTTATCTTGGGATGAAGACTTGACATGAGAAAGTGCGAGCATAGAGGAAACCCTAGTAACCTCCCTTTGCACACTCTATAGTTTCTATCAGGAAACCTTTGTACTTTGCACCAAGGGCTTTTTCCTCTCCCTTTGCTCCATGTGAGGGGAGGAATGGCTATGCATGATGCACTTCACAATTGTTTGTCATATTCCAAGTTCAACAACACCTATAGGATGATTAGGGCTCAACATGACTTCCCAAATGGCTTTTGTGGAACTTTCTCGAATGGGTTAACTTCTCCTAAGATGTCGACTTTAGAAATCTCACACTCTTTTGATAATGTCACTAAAGATTGGGGCCTCATCAGCCTCCATTTTCTAATGTTTTTTTCTCTTTTAAAGAGGAAGTTCGACCAAAGCCTAATCTCCCTTTGCTTGAATTAATTGAAAGAACTAATGTACAAGTGAATGGGCATAGTACCCATGCGACTCCCCATATCTCACAAAGGAGGGGTTCGACTACCTAAAGGCGACACACGAAAAGGATTGCCTGAAGTCAACTATTTTTAACTAGTTTAAATCTACCCAAGGTCAATACATAGCCTAGGGCCCACAATTGTCTTACCATAGGGAGGGGTTGAACCCTTAGCCTCACCTCAAGAGGCAAACGACCCAAAAAACTACCCTATTTGAGCAAACAGAAAAGATAAGTAAAATAATGAAGGAATTTTACAGATTGTATAGGGGGCAAGAGCCTACACACCACCAATACACTAGCCATAGTCACTAGGAGGGACTAGAACAAAATTACAGGCCCAATTATAAGAGGACTTAAAACATTGATGAGCTACTAGAACATAAAATGAAATACAAGGCGGATCACAAGGGAATCTTAAAACTAGTAGACATGATCATAAGGATCCTATCTACAAGAGTACAAAGATAGAAGAAGATTCTTCCACTTGTTGGTAGGATGGGTATACAAAAGATCTAACAAATTTTTATCACTACAAATAGCATCCTATGAACCCCAGAGACAATTAAAGCCTTTTATAGAGGGAACGGGTAGTTCTTTTTTTCATTTTGAAATTGCTTGTGGTTCTTGCTTAGCCATATGTGCCAAAGAGTATGACTTCTCTAAATCTTCCAAAGAGCAAGATCCATATGATTACAACACTGTAGAGGAATTTCTTGGGCATCTAGTTGAGGGATCCCCTTAAGTTTCTCGTAGGGTACAAGCTATTGCCAAAATTTCTTGGCATGCTCACATTTGACAGATAGGTGGTGTTACTCTTCCTCCTTGCTACAAAAGGGACAATTTCCTTCATTAATTTTACTTATCTTGGCTCTATTTCTAGCCCATAAGCCACTGTGGAGAATAATCCACTAAAGGTGGTAAGATTACTTCATCAGGGATGGGAAGATGGAGATACAATTGAACCTGCATCTCCATCGAGAGTTAGACCATTGAACATTTCCATCTATTATTCAGTTTAAGAGCAATCTTAGCAATAGAACATCTTCAACTTTTGAATCTAACCAGCATATCTTAGGCCACATCTGGGATCTTAGGCCCCTTGTAATGACTAAGTAAGCCCTTGACTACAATAATGAGACATATTAGTTAAAGTTCTTAAATAATCTTCAGAATCTAGCTCACCACCTTGAAAAAAGCACTTCTAGGACTTGAATCCTTGTTTAAAGCACTTATGCTCTTTAATTGATTGATGTCAATTGTTCCATAGAGCTATTCATCCATGCCAAGGGGATGGCCTTATGGATGTGCCTTGAACTCCTAGGCAGATGACCAGGGTTCAAGTCCCACCTGGGGCTGGATGCCTAAGCTCTTAAAAAGAGTGTACTTCAAGTCCTCTATACAATATTTTGGGTGTGTGAGTGTTTTTTCAATTCCTGTTGTACTAAAAAAAAAGGGGTACTAACATATTGGATGAACTTCCTACCAGGCCCAACATCATGCATGGATTGCAACAGAAAATCCCACTTAATTTTATCATAAGGTTTGTTAAATTCTACTTTGAAGAAGAAGAAGTCTTGATTCATCTCATGAGCACATTCAAAATCTTTCAAAATTACAAATAATGGATTCCAAGATAAATCTACCTTTAATGAATCCTTTTTGTTCAAGAAGGATGATTTGATTCATAATAGGGCTAAGCCTCCTAGTTAAGGAAGAGGAGAAAGATCTTATAGATGGTAGTAAGACAAGTGATAGGCCTCCCATTTTTCATATCTTCTTTGTTACCTTTTTTGTGAATTAGTCTAATCACCCCAATATTCATATGGATAGGAAGAGCCCTTTTCTAGTTGCCTCTTCCCAAATCAAGAGAATGTAATGAGACAACAAGTCTTTAAGCACGAAGAATAACTCATTAGAAATCCCATCAAAACTAAGAGACTTAAATAATTTCAATTTACTTATGGTTTCTTAAATCTTAACCACAGTGAGGGGCAGCTTCGGGATAGAAGCTAGGCTTTGAGAAATCATTTTCTTTATCTTTAAGGCAATGAAAGCTCTGGCTCTCTAGGTATCCTCCAGGTATCCTCCACCCACTTGGGAGTATTAGAGAAAACCTTCTTTAGACTCTCCTCAATGTTGATAGTAGTCCCACCATTCCTCTTATTCAACAAGGGGATATAATCCCTAATCCTTTTATTTTTCAACGAGGAGAACGTCCATTTATTGGGTTTATCCAACTTCCCATCTCAAAAATCTCTTAATGAGGCAAGAGATAGATTAGCTTCCAAGTACTATTCATATCTCAATTTATACTAAAGATCTGGCACTTCATTTGTGGACCTAGACTCATCAAGACTAGCCAACTTTTCAAGAATCATTTTTCTTTGAGCTCTAATGTTCTTAGCAAATTTTCTATAGGAAGTTACGAGTTTTGAATCTCACCAAAAACCTTTTCCCAACACCTAGAGGGGGAGGAATCTAAAGAGAATTTGTGGGAAATGACTACCGTAAGCTTCTAGAAAAAACTAGGCATGTTGAGGCTAGTATCTAGGTGGGGCCAACCTGCTTTAAGCATGGGAGAACCCTTCCTAAGGGAAATAACTAAAGGCTTGTGGTGAGGTGACAAGAATTGTCTTGGTCTAACTCAATTTTTACATCCCAATAATGATGAAGAAGAGTGCAATTTATGTAGTTTCTCCTTAGGGGCCCAAACGTCTTGTGTAAAAGCTATCAAAACTAATGTTTTATCCACCACACAAAATTTGTTTAACTTTGTTGATAGTTGAGGTATCTCTCCTACTCACCTTGATTTAAACAAAGGTAAAGCTAAAATAGATACTGATGAGCATGTCCATAAACTTTGAGTTGAGTCTATTTGTGAACATAATGCTGAGGGCACCTTTGTTATTGACTGTAAATCCCTTGACAACTGGCATAATCAATCAAGTGAAAAAGTTCTTATAGGCCTCTATCATGATCCTATACTAGCCCAAGATGTTTTGAAAAGTTGGATGAAAGTTAACTGGAAAAGCACATGTTTTTTGGTCGAGCATATTTAATATCTTAACAATGGTTAATTTCTATTTGTTTCAATGACTCTAGTGCCTTTAAGGCTATTTTTGAGGACAAATTGTTAATATTTCTTCAAATGTGTCTTAGGTTTTAAACGAAATAGAATCTCAACCAACCAGAATCTTGCTTTGGATCGAGTTCCCCGATCTCCCTATGGAATTTTATCCTTGGATTGATGGCCTAGGTGGTCTTCTTGGCAGGGGGCTTGGTCAAAAGCGAAAGGGGGTATTAACCCTACATGGGATCCATAGATTATGGTAGAGATAGACATTGTTAAATTTATTAGAGAAGTCTACATGAATAAAAATTTATATACATAAACCTTCCAAATGTGTGTTTTAATTGTTATAAATAAGGTCATCTAATAAAAGATTATCCCTTATTAAATCAAAACAATGAGAATAACGTGAAGGCTACCAAAGTGAATGACAATGTGACCTCTATCCCATCCATTTCTCCTTCAACCTCAGGCTTTAAGAAAGATACTCCTAATTTTGGTAAGAATAAGACTGTTAAGTGGGATAAATCCTTTAATGTTTCACTAGAAAATGATATTAACCTACTTAATCATTGTTATGTGAATACTATTGATTATTTTATAGAGGATAATAAAGAGGTAAAACAGTCAATCCATGAGGTAAATAAGGATCTTAAAGGACCAATTCAAGCATGTTTTGATTCCCAAAATGCAAACCAAGATGGAGGATGGACTCAAGTCGTGAGTAAAAAGAAAAAGTTAGTGCCACCAAGCTTATGACCAACCTCAACATAGTGTGCTCTAAGTATGGGTGGTCACACACTGACCACTCCTCTGGAAAGGGGGCATTCTGATTAGGAGTGTCCCTAACCTCTCTCATATCATAAAGGAGGTGATTTTGAGTCCCACACACCAATGGATATGATTATCATCATATATGCCTCTAACAATAATCTTGTTAGAACTAAGTCTTGGGAGGAATGATTTGGAAATCGAGGATGTTTGCTTGCACTTGGGGACTTTAATGTGGTAGATTTTATAAATAATAGGCATAAAAAGGTAGGATGTGTGATTGGGGGTAAAGAAACGGTTTCTTGTTTAAGCTAGTCACTTCTCAAGACCTTGTTGAAATAACCCAAAGTAGTAGGGTTTCGTGGAATAACGAGAAAAAAGGTGAGTCTTCCCTGATTGCTAGGCTTGATTGTTGCTACATAAATATTAATAGTCTCTAAAATCTTTGAGATGTCAATTGTGAGCTTCCCACTTCTTTCCCCCTATCTGACCATGATCTCTTGAAGATTTAGCTTAATACATGTTGTCCTAACTATAGGCTAGCTGGCCCATTTGGATGCTTCTCTTCTTAGAATTCTTAGTTTTTTTTATAGAACTAAGAACATCATCTCTTTTCACTTTGGGTCTAGGCTTAACCCTTTCATTGGTTGGGAGCATTTGATTAAAGACATCCAAAAGAATTTTGCTCACTTTAAGAAAGTTTCTAAGTCTATTAGGGCTAATAGAAGGATGTAGATCTCTAGAGAAACTAAGAAGATTAATTCCAATAAATACTTGGACCCTAGGGGCAAGCAAATGTTTCTTGATCTTCAGGAGAGATTAAGATATGAGGAATATCATGATGCTAGTAGTGACAAATTGTGGCAAGAAATCTTGCTAGACCAATGAAAAGTATGTTTTTCTTTATGAGAAACAAAAAAATTAAAGAACATACCTATGTTGAAGAAGAGGGTTGGTGGGATTGCATTCAATACTAAGGAGAATTGAAGGAGGATTTTTACTTCCTTGCCAATGTTTTATCTAGCTCTCCCAAATGGAGGTAGAATATGTAGAGGGTCAAAACTATTATTGCTCTTAAAAGGAAAAAAAGATTCCTAAAAGCCTGGCTTCTATCTTTAGGGTCAAGCTTTCCAATCTCTTGAAGCAATAACTTCTTCCAAAGAGTTCTTCCTAACACTTGGGTGCCTTTACAATTGGGAAATATATGAGAATATTCTTGAACCAGATATTCTTTGCAAAATCCATTGCTCGTGTTTGCCTTCAATGCCCTTTAAGCAGTCCATCCATAGTCCATTGTGTATGATGAACCACATCACTGCAAAATGCTTAGATTCCAAAGGAATATGGCACAGACTTAAGGATCTAGATTTCCAATGTTTGCAATTGCATTGCACATGCCAAAGAGAATTCAACCTTTTTTTCATACACTCCATAGGGTGATATATATTTTTTAAGGATTTTAAGAGAGGACCCACCGGCTTGTTCATAGTCATTATTGTTCTCTTACCAACCACATGCATAATTGATTTCATAGACCCATATCTTCCTTTGAGTTATTTTGAGAAACTTTGAGACAAGTTCTATTATTGGGAAATGACATGCACATTAGAAATACTTCCATTACTAACCACATTAGGCCAAGAAAAAATTCCCATTTTATGCCATTTGTGGGATTTTGTAGTTAGTTGGAACTTGCATTTATATGTGACATATCCAAACTAAGGGGAATCTTGCAAAAGGAATGAAGCATTAGTATATATTCTTTTGGGCAAGAAGAAAATATTTTCGAATTTCAAAGCATTCAAAAACCCACAATAGATTTTACTTACATTGAGAATCAATACATAGATGGAACACAAGATTTTACTTACATTAAGAATCAATACATAGATGGAACACACAATGTCCCATATATTGTTGTTCTTTGAGATTTTGTTATCTTAATGAACAAAAGAATGGGGGTCTCTTTTTAAAAGACATGCCCTATAATCATCAAAACCTAGAGATCTCTTAATCCATTTAGCTACCATCTTGGTAGATGTAAAAGCAAGTTCAATATGTTGATATATTTCAATAGTGTTGTGTGCGGACACACTTAGGATCATCAAGGCACTTCTTTTCATCTTGAGGAGGCCTTTTTCCTTCGGCCTATGTGTATGCCTATAACCCTTAACAGTTACTTATCTCTTTACATTCACTTAGATTTTGTACTGTGTTTTCTCTCTAAGATTCTTTTTCTTCCTTTTTTTTCATGTGCTTCCGTGGACCTTGGACTCCAATGATTGGTATCAGAGTAGGTTGTTGCTTTCCCTAGGGCATTGCTGACACCCCTCCGATCACAATCTTAGAATCATATGAAAATTGATGAACATATTGAGGCTGATGAAGAGTTCAAATGAATTCTCTCTCTAGTTTTGGAAGTTTTATTTGAGGACATTTTGGATTTCAAACACACTATCATAGTGATTATGTAGGAAATTTTTTGTTTTGTGCCAAATATATATATATATAGTTTTCGGTTTATCAGTGCAAGCATTTCAAAGTATACTATAGGTCTAATAGAGCTTGATTGGGTATCTATGTTCAACTTTTTGAGATACAATCAATTTTCCACATCAAGGTATTTAGTCACTAACCATAAAAGTAGGTAACATTGGGCTTTTTTCCATACTAGTCTTCAAATGGAGACTTTTTATGTGGTGCACTTACAACCTTGGCCCAAAATTTAAAAAAGTTGTGAAGCATGGTGTATGCCATTTCCATGAAACTATGGATCTTCCTTTTGGCGTCTCCATTTTGAGATAAAGTATGAGGTTGTGTTACTTATCTTTTAATGCTTTTTTGCTTTAGGAATTTATCAAATTCAAGATTGATGAACTCATCACCTCTATTTGATTAGATAGCCTTAACTTAACTGAAGTAGATGCCTTGTTCTCAACTTGCTAGACGTGCTATCTAACTCTAGAAAGTATCTACTTTTCATTTGGGAAAATACACACATATGTATCTGGTGTGATCGTATACTAAGAGGAAGAAGTAGAGGACCCACTTAGTGATAGGGTATTCATAGGTCCACATAGATCCATGTGGACATGGGCAAGAGGATTCCTTGCTTGGGTGGAAGCCTCTTTTGGTACGAGAGCCATGTGTTGCTTTTGTTGAGTGCAATCTTGGCACACATCTTGCACTTCTCCGATTTTTGGCAAACCCTTAACCAACTGAGATGATGAGATCTTGATTAAGCAAGATCTATGCCATATCTCTAGTGCAAAAGTGTGTAAATTGATTTCTTGGAAAGGAAGCAAGAAAGCTTATAGAAGCTTTTGTCCTCGATGCCTTGGGATATTATGTCTTGTGTTAAAGTCAATCACCTTCACTGTTATGTTGTCAAAGAGAACTTGTTTGTGATGATTGGCAATAGCTTTGATAGAGACGAGATTAATGCAAAAGAGTTCATTTGATTAGGCTTTCCATTCGCCTTTGTGATTCATAATTTGTACTTTGCCTTTACCTTCGATTGGAAGAATTTTTTTGTTTCCTAAGTAGAGGTCACATTTGTGGTCTTAGATCCTGAAAGGAATCGTGACCCTTGCGCATGTGGGGGGTAGTTCCACTATCAAATATGCATTCTTGTGATGAGCTAGAAGTGATTAAGGCATACGTTCTATTGATATGAAGACATATCCACTAGATAATGAGACCTATGCATAGAAACATTAGATTGATTTTTGGATGTAGGTGTTTTAGAATGATTCTCTTCTTATAATAGAAATTCTCAATATGCCATGATTTCCCGCAATAATTATAGTAAGCTTCTTGGATGATCAGTTGTTGGAGCCTAGCTTAAAGGAATTTCCAAACCGGAGTCTAGAGTGCCTAGACTTGTTGAAGGGTCCTTTAGCCTTCATAGCTGATTCTTGAGAGGTTGAAGACTTTGAACGCAATGCATGGACGAGTAGAAGTCTTTGTACTTCTTCCCAAGTCAAGACTTGACCTTGATTGTAACGGGTTGTTAAAAATTGTCATATTTCTTCGAAAGTTTATTTAAAGGCCTAATAACCATATCTTTGCTTGAAAGTTTTCCTCCACACAATGTGAGTTTGCATTAATAATATTCAGAAGGGGTAATGACCTTAGTGATCGGATGCTATGGACTAATTGCTCGATCATGGAATTCTACTTCTAGTGCATAAATTCTTGAGGAGTCTTATCTTCATACAAATCTTGAAGTATCTTCCAAGCTTCATGAGAAGTTTTGCAAGAAGTAATATGCCCTTTGGTTAGCTCATCACAAGATAGTAAAACTTTCCGTAGGGCTCCCTTATCTCTTATGTTCCATACATTTTATGCAGGGGGTTTGTCATCCTTATCGCGCTCGGGTTTTGTGGCATCTGCAACTTTACACAATAGATTTGTGTACAAATAACTTTGATAGTTTCCTTTCACAAACTATCATATGCAAGAACACTGGAAAGTACAAAATACTCGATGAATTTTCACTATAAATGGTAGACATGATGTATCCCTTGAACATGATAGAACTTCAAAATTGAATCACCACACTTGCAAAGATAGATAGAGTTGGCACCAAAGATAGGGAAGGAAGGGGGGGGGGGGGCTTAGAGTAGCCCCATGAATACTTGAGACCCTTGGGGGCTTAGAGTAGCCCTATGAATACTTGAGACCCTTGGGGGGCTTAGAATAGCCTTCTCAAGCACACACACAAAGGATCCTTGTTATATCTCTTTTGAGTTTACAACAATGGATGTAAGTTAGTGCTAAATAGTGCAAAAATGAGGGTAAAATTTCCTTTTAAAAATACAAAATGTCCCCTTATAATGTGGCCATTTAAAGGCTTGGAGTGCCAAAAATAAAGGGATCAAAGGAAGTGTCATAGTGAGAGTAAATCACCCATGGATGCTACAAAGGAACCCCTTAGTGAAGGAGTACAATGAGTGGTATTTAGTGTCAAGGAAGTACTTAATGTCAAGGAAGATGCCACAAAACTTATGGAGAGAAAAAGTGAGTGTTATGTGTTGAATGAAACACACCGATACGAATTAAGGCCAAAATACTATATGGTTTTCTTTCGAAAAAGTTTAGACTTTTACTGAGTTGGATAATTAATTTTGGAAGAAAGGAATCCCGGTCAAAGATCCAAGATATTCTATTTGTTACGCAAATTCTTTGAAATGTTCACTTGAAGTCAAGATTGAAAAATGGACAAGTGCAATGAATCTATCCAATAAACGTCATTGATGATGTCACAAAACCTTTGGTAGGGCTTTAATTAATCGAAAAAAGAAAAACAGGCTTGCTTATTTCTCTCTTCGTGTGAGAATCGAATGCTATCGAGACTAGATTGTGAGACGTTGTGCATTTTTTTTTTTTTTGAGAAAACAAGGAAAGAAATGTATTGATGAGTAGAATTACATAATGTACAAGGGGCAGCCCCGAGCTCTTCAGCTAAAAAGCAATATAGATCATCCAATAGACATAGGTACTAGCGGAAATACAAACCATACATAAATGAATATCACTCTTGAGAATACAAGGGTAGAAGAGCATCTCTCCACTTGTTGAATCAAGGTAGGTAAAACCTTATGGCAGGGCATCATTGATAGATTTGATGCAAAAATTGGCTAGTCTTCTGGGTTGCATTTATTCGATCGAATAATAAAAAAAATCGAATATGTTCTTTTTATTCGTGATTTTCTGAATAAACAGCGAAAAAACGGACAGATATGTTTTCGATCAAAACCTTTTTGATCGAAATATTTATCGATCGAAAAGCGTTTTACAGTAGAAAAATATATATTCTTATATTCAATCGAAAAACTTATTCCACACGTGCTTCATTGATGTACTAGAGAGCTTTAAGCTTGCAATTTTTATCATAGAGCTTTATTTTCGATCATTGAGGAATTGTTTTTATTTTTATTTATTGTTTATTTTATTGTTTTGTTAATTATATCATTCATATGGTATGATTCGCATATGTGTCTCTTACATATGCTTGATTTTTATTTATATAATTTGTTTTGTGTCTTTTAATCATCAATTATATACATGTTTGACTCGCACAAGTGTTTCTTACTTGTATACATCGATGAGAAACATTTGAAAATAAACCACTACTGTGATTGTCTGACTCGCTACATCGATTCTTACTCTCATAGTAGTATAGGACATAGTAATAGATCTATTGAGATTGTTTGAATTGCCACCTCGATTCCTACTTGCTCAATAGAATAGGGAGTCTGTAGGGACTATTGTGATTGTTTGATTCTTTGACTCTCTTACTCTCACAATAGTCACTTAGATTCCGATGAGAATACTTATTTTGAATTGTCACCTTGATGCCTACTCTCTCAATAGTATAGGGAATGTATAGAAACTATTGTGATTGTTTGATTATTTAACTCTTACTATCACAATAGTCACTTAAATTCCAATGAGAATACTTAGTGTAGGTCACAATGTGTATAGAAACTATTGTGATTGTCCGATTCTTTGACTCTTACTATCACAATAGTTATATAGAGTTATGTGACAAAACTCATACATAGTATAGCGAATGTATATGAAATATTATAAATGTCTGATTCTTTGACTACTACATTCTTAATAGTTACATAGATTCACTTCAAGATTATAATTACACTTTCTATTTAATTATAAATATTTTTATTTAACTATGCATATGTCTATCATTTGTGCACACATACTATTTATTTATTTATCCATACACTTACTGATAGTCTATTTTTTATTTTTTGCACAGATGGCAGGTAAAATAAACAAGCAGGAGTGAAAATTTTTAGAAGAATTTGTGTGTTCATACATGTATCAAATGAGAGAAGATGAAATCACTATAGCCATGGACGCTTTTAGTTACAAAGATTTCATTGCACATTTATCCAGAACAGCATTTATTAATATTGAAAACAAATTTGGCAGTGTCTAGTGGAGCACAGGTCTTAGATGAGCCAATGTCAAAAGAGCTTACACGTATCTTTGGACAAATCATCAAAGTAGCAGAGTCATTGGTGGTGGATATCACCAGTATGCCCGGATTCATCGATAAAATTAAATTTATTGATTTACATTATCAGACTATGAAGAGAGGAAAGCGATTAAAACCGGACACAACTGAACACCTTGTGAGAGCACAGGTAGATCCAAATACAAGAGATGCATATGTGAATATGGGAGATCAAACATCGAACAATCTTTGTTTGCTCCCATATTCCTCTATCCTTTTTGAAGATGCAGCTCTCGTGGGGGAAGGTTAATATGGCATGATTCATAAAGTCAAGATATCCCACCCGAGATTCAGCAATGAAGTGTTTGTGACCAAGCTATTCAAATTACATGGTGCTGACATACAAACATGAGAAAATGAAGCCACAATGTTATCTATTACGCATAGTGGAATTATTAGTCCACTTGGTTTGGCTAGACACCATAGCAAAAGTTTGTGCCTCATTTTCAAATTTTGGAATAGTGGTACATTGGACATGTGGCTAGCAAGAATGAAGAAAGAATACCTAAACGTACCACGAAGAAGAGGTGTGAAGGACACAGAAGGAGATATAATAATCGTTAAAACAAATATTTGGAAGTTGATCAACGGCCTATTACAAACAATATCATTTTTACACACTTGTAATATATTCCATAACGATCTCCATCCAAGCAACATCTTGTTGCATTTTGAAGATCAACAGGTTTACATCGGATTATGTGATTTTGGTAGAGCGACCTATTTACCAACCAAAAAAAGTTTTCCAAAGCTACCTAATCTAGAAATATCTACTAGAAACAAGTGGATTCGAAAGTATTGGTGGATTGCACTCGAATGCATATCCACTAGTCCTCCACCTTTTGATAAGAGTCAAGAGATATTTACAGTTTCGACACTCCTGTTACAACTCTTGAAATATATAGATTTCAATGGTTATCCCATTGATAAGAATGGGATTTACAAGTTCAAGTATGTTTTAGAATTAGCTTCTGACAAAGATGTAGCAAAAAGAGTAGACGCACATGAACTGCTTAGAGTATTCTCGCATCTTACTCGATATGGTTTAAAGATATCCACAACAGATGGATTACGACCATATTGAAAACGATATGTATTCATTTGAACTATCTGGATTAAATGAAGTGTTTACATTTGAGTTATGTGAATTATGTGGAGTAAATGAAGTGCTATCATTTGAGTTATGTGGATTAAATGTTGTGGATTCATTTAACAAATGTGAATTAAATCTTGTGGATTCATTTGAATTATGTGGAATAAACAAAGTGCTTACATTTGAGTTAAGTGGATGAAATGAAGTGTAATCATTTGTATTAAGTGGAGTAAATGTTGTGGTACCATTTGAGTTAAGTTGATGAAATGAAGTGTAATCATTTGAATTAAGTGGAGTAAATGTTGTGGTATCATTTGTATTAAGTGGAGTAAATGTTGTGGATTTATTTGAATTATGTGGAGTAAATGAAGTGCTATCATTTGAGGGATGTGGATTAAATGTTGTGGATTCATTTAACATATGTGAATTAAATCTCGTGGATTCATTTGAATTATGTGGAATAAATGAAGTGTTTACATTTGAGTTAAGTGGATAAAATGAAGTGTAATCATTTGTATTAAGTGGAGTAAATGTTGTGGTATCATCTGAGTTATGTGGATTAAATGTTGTGGATTCATTTAACATATGTGAATTAAATATTGTGGATTCATTTGAATTATGTGGATTCATTTGAATTATGTGGATTCATTTGAATTATGTGGATTCATTTGAATTCTCTTAAGATAAAATTCATGTTTTTATTTTGCAGAAGTAAAACATGGCAAGAATGCCAGATGTGAATGATGATCTTGATCATACTGAATCTCAAAAGATTTTATCTAAGCAAAGTGCTCAATTTGCAGAATCAGGATTAGCATTTTTATTCCATCAAGATCTAGAGCCATAGGGATTAGAAGGAGAAGCATTATCAATGAAAGAAGTAAAAAAGCTATGTCAAATAATTTTGTTCATGATGTTCTCTTTCGGGTTACAGGAAGGGCAAAAGAAATAGCACCCTTAAAGCTTTCATACTTACAACATAAAGGATTAGCAAAAATGCTACTTCGACGCTTTGTGCAAGTTGAGAGATCATTACAAGATCAAATAGCATTATATTTAATTCAAAAGGTTTTTGTACAAGATATTCTTCATCGATGTGTAGATTGGGATGATAGTCCGAAGAATGCAGGTATCGGTTTGGGTCGTCCTCAAAATCAAGTCGAATTTCATAATCAAGGAAACAAAGGCCCTCTTCCTCGAAAGCGGTCCTACATTTTGCTACCTAAAGAACATAATCTTATACATGATTTTTCATCACAAGGGGCAGAATTATACAATGAAGGATTAATAATTCCTGCATTACGAAGAACAACAGACGATCAACAAAAGATGATTGATGATCCACAAAATCAAGTGAAAAATTTACAAATTTATGTGGATGCTTATGAGAGCAAATATGGAAGACTCTCAAAGGCATCATCATCTTTTGATCGGTTTACTACCGATGAGTTATTGAATCAAGAAAACACTGAGTAGGCAAGCTTTTTTTGTAATCAAAGACATGACTTGTATTCGATTTTGCAATTGAATATAATCATAGTATTCACAGTACATCATTTTCTTCATTTTGAATATCATCATCTATGACAGGTACCATATCATCTATTTCTTACATATCTCAACCATCATTATGATCTACATCTAAATCATGATCACTCCATGAATCATTTGTTAAAATTTCATGAGTTTGAAATTCTCCAAAAGTTTGTTGTGCTGCTATAGAAGCTATCTTGGTTGGAGCATGTAACAAATGCATATTACAAAACACTTATACCAAATCATTACCATGTGATACACTTAAGCAATTTCTTCGTTTTGAATGAAGAAAATCATAGGCACTCCAATTATGTTCACAACTACCACTTGAAGCTGCTACTGAAAGCACTCTCATAGCTATATGTTGCAACTCCACTGCTTCACCTCCAAACTCTTTCCACCAAATAGGAGGTGGATGCTCTTGAATCGCTTCAATATGCCATAGATCTCCAAAAGATCCTTCTCGATATACATACGCTACTCTTTGGTGGAATGCATCTCGACCATCTGTACCTGGAAGTAATAATTGACATGTGGTTTTGAAGTTTTCCATGACTTCTTTGTTTGACGCTTGACCATTGAGTTGAAATGTTGGATCTAAAACGAATGTTGTTCCATGCAAATGAGTATGCATTTGCGTCCATCTCTTCTCTGCTGATGATACAATCTACGTTTTCTCTCGTAATGAAAATTGCTTAAAGTCTTTTACTTTTTGAATAGCTTCTTACATAATTCAATAAACTTTTCCAATCACAAATTTATCAGTATCAACCATTTGTAAAAGTTCCACAAAAGGTTTAGTGATACCAACAATTTTTTCAAGATTACGCCAAAAATTTTGTGATTGTATTATACATGTACATTTGGATGCTGCAACTCGATAAGAAGAATACTTCTCTAGCCATGCCTCCCATCTTTGATCAACAATCATTTCTACAAAAGCTGGCTTAACTTCTAATAATCCACTGAGTACAATGTAAGCAGTTGCAAATCATGTGGCACAAAAAATATGAAGTGCTTTATTGGGAGATTTTGATCGGAAGAGCGAATATGAAAATTGATACTCTGTAATAAATTTGAGCACATGATTTGCATCTAATAAGCTTTGTCTAATGAAAGATAATCTACATATATATTTCAATAATAAATTTAATGTATGAGTTACAATTGGAACCAAATTAATGCCTTCATACTTGTTTTGAATTGTAATTCCAGCACTTCAAAAATTAGAGGCATTATCTGTCACAATCGCAGTCACATTCTTCGGACCACCCACGCATGATATAGCATGTTCATATACCTTTACAAGAAAAGCCGAACTTTTCTCTTTAAGAGAAGTATCAACAACTTCTAAAAACATGTTCCCTTTTGGACATATAATCATAATATTATATGGAAAAGAATCCTTACTACGAATAGAAGTGAAATTTTTAATTCTCCATGTACTCATACAAGAAATTGAAGTAAATGAAGAAGAGGTAATCTAAAAGAGGCTTACAAGCTCACAAAACTTGAGTTTGAAAAGAGAGCTTATAGTTTAGAATTACATTAATCAATCAGAGAGCATGATGCAACAATTTAACAAAAAATTAAAGGGGTTAATACAAGGAACTCTTGTTCTAAGGTATGATAATGGTTTCGATAAAGTTTGTGATACAAAGCTCCAGGCACAATGAAAAGGACCATTTTTTAGCAAGAAAAAGTTCAAATATGGAATCTATCAACTTATGGATCTATCAAGGGAGGTAAAAAAGAACAAGATCAATGGATGGAGGTTGAATAAATAATGGAAAATGATAGAAGACATCAATGAACAACAAGACCAATAAAGGGAGAAGGAAGTATGAGTGGTTCTATACAAAGACGACCTACCTTAGAACATCAACAAACTCTTTAGAAGCTTGAGACATGAATGCCTCTAGACAAGGGTAGGAAAGTATGAGAGGACATTCTCTGAAATATACCTTAATAATACCGTATGCATAGATATGTATCCTTATATTATTTTTATTTTATCATGGAATGAAAAACTATTTATATTAAAGGAAAAAAAAGACTCAAGAATAAGATGGATCCCACCCAAGTAAAAATAGTTAGCCTACACTATAGTGAATAGGTAGACTCAAATAGGAAGATGAATATATGTTGGTGCAAATGATCAAGCCTACACACTTGGCTTAGAAGACAATGTGTGCAACTATCATTTGATGTTGCATGTGAACCTTAGCTTGTAATCACTTGGTCATTTATCATTCTAAAAGATTAAATCTTGGAAGAATCATGTAAAGGCTTGTATCTCGTGGAGGTAGGAAGAATCTTAGTTACAAGTTTCAAATGAGAGAATAACTCCTAAATTATTGGAGTCCTTTTTTAGTTGGAGCCAAGTTTGAATTCAAATTTAAACTTAGAAGAACTTCTTATAGAAGACATTGTAAGAATCTCGCGGTTGTGTGGCCTCATTCAGAGCTCTCTCCTTGATCATTTGTAGCAACTGAGTGACTTAGACCATAGCCCACTTAATCTATCATCATTGTTCATCATTACAATGCCAATGATCTTGTACAATCATGTTTTATAATACATATAGTTCATTGAACATCTCTGTCTACTTCTCTGCTATGACTACTCAGAATGGTCAACTTTCTCTGGTCATATCTCAATGAATACTCAACCATTTTTTATAAACTTTGTCTTGTTGGAACCAGCCTAAAGTCTACTTTGTGTTTCAAGATCTCAAAGCATTTGGTTCATCCACCTGGGAGAAATCATCTTCGAAATGCTCACTGGTCATCTACTGGTTAGTCCCTAAAAAATTGGGGATAAGATTTGGATTGCTAAACTTATTTCTCAGAGCATAGTTTATCATTTTAGATGATTCCACTTGCAATCATTAGCTATCTAAGCTAATTGAATTCCCTCAAAAGGAATTTCATCAATTTTTATTGTACGATGAGCTCTGAGCAAAAGAACCAGCAAGTGTATGGACTAAAATATCAAGTTTTGTGAAACTAGCTATTCATGAAGTAGTCTGTTTTGATTCACTTGTTTGAACCATCAACTCCAAAGTACATAGGCACTTTCTTGGTGTCATTTGAAAGCTAAAAGGACCTACTATCTAACTCTAAAGTGTATTAGGGCAGGTACAAAGCAGGTTTTAGCAGTACCACCTCACTTCCTTGAGGTATCCATCCATCTCTTTTCAACAGTGGTATCAGAGCAAGTTGAGGTAAAATGGAAGATAATTTTCCTACTTTCATTGATAAATTGGATAGGAACAATTATCCAACATGGTCCTTGAGGATGAAGACCTGTCTACAAGGAAGGAGTCTCTATGGATACATATCAGGAGATGAGGAGATGCCCATATTCAGAAGCAAAGATCAACCTACAAGAGAGGAGCAAGAAAGACTCAACTCATGGTGTGCCAAAGATGCTTTAGCCAGGTCATATGTACTTAACTCTATTTCTGACTTCCTTCTTCCTCATATAAAGAATTGTAAAACCTCCCAAGAGACTTGGGATACTCTATCTTCATATTTTTCCTCCAATACAAGAGCTAAGAAAAATCAATTGTGGATGGAGTTTACTACTCAAAAAAAGAAGCCTAAGCAGAATGTTTCAAAGTTTGTGACTAAAGTGAAAGATGTAGTTAATCAATTGGCAAGCATAGGAGAGGAGATTGAAGAACAGCAAATAGTGAGACAGATAATCAATGGCATCAAGGTAGATGATAAGTGGGAATCCTTCAAAACTCCAATGGATCTTTATATGGATATGCAAATCCCTAATTTAACCACTCTCATGGGGCAACTCTTCACCCATGAGGCCAAGCTAAAAAAAAATGGTGAACCAAACCATCAAGAGGTAACAATTCTTCTGCCCTCTATACAAATAAAAGAAAGTTTAAGGATAAAGGAAAGAGCAAGAAAGTTGAAGATGAAGGTGCTACTTCTCAAGCTAACTATGCAGGGAGAAGTAGGAATGGAGGAGGTGAGTACTTCTCCAACGAGTTTGATGCATTTTTGTAGGATAGAGGCATCAAAAGGGGGATCACTACTAGATATACTCCTGAGAAAAATGGAGTAGTAGAGATGAACAGATTGATTGTGGAAGCAATTAGATCTATGCTAAATGAAAAGAAGTTGCCTAATTACTTGTGGGCAAAGAGTGTTTCTACTGCCACTTATCTTATTAACAGGTTACCTTCTAAGTCCCTTGATGGGATGACCCCCTATGAGGCATGGCATGGTAGGAGACCATCACTTGAACATTGCATAATATTTGGCTGTGTTGCTTGCATGCATGTTCTATCTCAAATCAAAGGTAAGTTAGACCCTAAAGCAGAGCAATGCATCTTCATAGGGTATGATATAAATAAAAAAGGATACAAGTTTTATAATCCATCCAACAAAGGATTTATGGTCAGTAGAGGTGTTGTGTTTGATGAGAATGATTCTTGGTTTGAAAGTGAATGCAAGAAAGTCAAATTATCATATGACTTGGAAGAAGAATTTCCAAGCCTCACCAAGGAGGAGCCAAGCACAATTGAAGACATCAAATCAGATCATGAGGACACCAAATTAAGGCCATAGAAGTATCCCCTTAGTCGCCCTCAGAGGCAAGTAAACCATGCCTACACTATCCATGTTAGAGTGATTGAGATGCTATCCTTGGCAAGTGGAGGGTCTTTCCATAGGAGAGCTACCAGTAATATTCCCTCTTCTTATACTTATCTCCTTTTTTACATCCACACCTTGTAAGAAAATCTTTATTTCACTTTGATTCCATCTTTCTCTCCCTTTACCTCTCTCTCTCATCCCTTTTCAACTTCCTATAATTCAGTCTTCACATTCTCCTCTTAATTCCTAAACCTCATGATTGTCCCTTCACTTTATGTCCATTAGGAATTTAGGATATCTTGTTCCTTGTGGTTGATGTATTTGAATGTTGATTTTTATTGTTCAATGCAAAGAGAACAGTCTGAATCACCACTATCCTAAAAGCATTCTTATTTTTTGTGGGTGTTAAGAGTGTAGTGAGTATCACCCATACCTTAAGAGTGTTTATGTTCTGTGTATGTGTGCAAACTGAATGTTAAAGGATCTAAGAACCCTCCCTCTCCCTCATATACATCTTTGCTTATGAGTGTAAGTACTAAAGGTGTTATCACTTATGGAATGTTGAATTATTGAAGTTTATTATTGAGATTTTAATGTGCTTTGTGTTTTGATATAACAATTGAAGGTTCATGAAGGTGTGGATTTATTCGGATATATCTGGCCACAAATAGGAGAAAATGTATTTTCCATATATTTTGAAAATAAAATATGAACATAAAGGGTTCTTTCCAAAAATTCATAAAAATAGTGATTGAGATAAGGATCACTGAAGAATGCAACTTTTGTAAATAAAAGGTAAGGCTCTTTGTAAAATTAAGGAAATTTTTACTCACGTGCCTCCTTTTTTAAGTGGGTGCCCTCATTATAACCTCTATATTTGGAAGTAATAAACAACTATAACTACATATACTCTAGAGACTCATCCAGTAGAGTGCATGTGGGGAGATTTCACCCAATATTGTTACTATTTCTAGCACATTCTCACTAACATTCTTGTCATGAGAAAATGAGGCCCTTGACTGTTTACCAAATTGACATCCTTTGCATACCTTTTGCATCTCTGCAAACTTGAAATTTGGTAGTACATTGACAATATCCTTTGACTTCATCAAATTCAGGCTCTACAAATTTGCATGTCCAATTTGCTTGTGGCAAATCTCTATGTCAACAATATCACCTTCACCTGTTAGAAACATGGCTGCATTCATTTCAAGAATTTTCACATTCAAGGTGAACATACTATCCACGTTGTTTCCTTTGGCGATCAACCTTCCATTCTGGTTGTACTCTTCTACATAGAAACTATTAACATTAAACTTGACTTGTAATCCCTCATCAACCATTTGTTCAACAAAAACCAAATCCTTTGTTATATTGTGAACATGCAATGCATAAATAAGATGTTTTACCTTCATGTCCTCCATAGATAGTGCTATGTTTCCTCTATGCTTAATAGGATGTGATATGTCATCACCTATTTCAACAAATCTAGGAACATAAAATTTTTGAAAACTACTTAACCATTCTACATGGTTGGTCATGTGCTATAAGGCACCTGAATCAAGATACCAAACATTACCATTCGATTTTGAAACATCACTAGACATTCAATACATCATGTGTTGTTGGACCATGAACAACTTCTACGAATCACCTCCACTTGTGGATGCATAGTTGTTTTATTGCATTCTACTAGTTTGATAGTTGTTCTTGTCTAACTTATCACTCATAAGTTGTTTCATCCCACTAGCATTTGCCATTTTTGCAGCAATTCACAACACTACAAAAACACTAGAAGCAGTACCTCTGCTTGAACAATGTCACACTGTAATGTGACATTTTGACTCAGAAAAACATGGTTTTTATGTCTCAATAGTACATAGAAGCACTTGAAGTTATAGATCTAGAATACTTGAGTGTTGTCGAATAGAATGAAAGTTATACTTTTGCAGACTCAACTATTTTTTCCATGGGCCCACCTTGTGGGCTCGAAATGGAGGTCGGGATGGACCTAAAATTGGAATATGAGCAAAACAAGTGACCCTAAAGGGTTAACCCTCAAAAATATTTTTATTCTACCTTCACACCATATTTTGTAGCAATCTAAGATCGTTTGTGAAGCACACCTTCTCCATGCCTTCTCACATACTCTTCACTATCGACCTTTGCCACAAGCTCTCTACAGCCACACTAGCTCGGATACCATGTCAAGAGAAAGGAGATAAGGAAGAGAGCTCTCACACACTTTCACACACAAAGAGAGGAGCACACATAGATTGGGGAAAGGAAGAATAATCTTCTTCTTTTTCTTCTTCTTCTTCTTCTTCTATTACATAAAGAGAATATACGAGAATGACCTAATACACAATAAAACTAGTGCAATATATAAATAATAGTACATAAGGAAAATCCTAATATCCAGGAATGATTGAGCTAGAAAGAAACAAATGTGCTATCACTCTCAATAGATAAATCTAGTAAAGATCACTAAAGTATCCCTAGCATAGACCGGCGTGACCACTATACATGTCAAACAAATGAAAAAGTGATATGTGTCATCCTCGATCATCACATGTTGAGCTTGATATCTCAACAACACAGGGTTCCTCACAAATGCCAATGTGTTGTGACTGCTAGTGAAGATGGTAGTGGCAAAAGACTAACCAACACCCAAATCAGCCAAAAGGCATTTGAGCCACACGCACTCAATAGTTGATGTAAAAAGCTACCCTATACTTAGCCTCACAACACAACCAGTCTACCTCTAGTAAAAAAAAACCATGCAAATCTTGGGGTAATGATCCCCCTTGGGGTAAAACAATCCAAGTAGATGAGAATCACTAAAGTAGTGGAAGATGCACTTAACTGCCTACCAATGCTTGAAACCTAGACAGTGCATAAACTTGCTCATCTAAGAGACACCAAAATGAATATCAAGCCAAGTTATGCATAATTTAATCAAGCATCCAACAATGTGTTGATAGAGAACAACATCAAATGCATCTCCAACATCATGAGGAATCAACCATAAATTGTTTCCATAGGAGTGGCAATAAGATTGCAATCTTCAAGGCCAAAACACTGCAATAATGTGTCAATATATTTTGTTTTGACACAAAGCTATTCCCTTATCAACTTGCATAAATAGAATGCCCAAATAATGATGCAAATGCCCCAAAATCTGACATCTTAAAAGAGGCATGCAAATCAGCCTTAAATTTATTTATTTTTTTTAATATAAAGGAAGTTCGGCATTAGCCTACTCTCCCGGACTTGAATTAAATACAGAAACAAAACTACAATAGAAGGGGACTAGTGCCCACGGGACCCCCCGAGTCCCACAAAGCAGGGGAAGCTTGTATAGAGCCTAGGTTGCATTACAAAGAAGGTTAATCACCCTCTCATCGCCCTCATGCGGGGCCCATTTGGGTTTGAGCTTGTTGTTGATCAAAAGGAGGACTTGATGGTGCCTGAAGGGGGGGGATTTCTTACTGTTAACAATCCTTTTGCCAAGGAGGAATAGTGATTTCTCAATCGACCACTCCCTGGGGGGATCACCGAAGTTGAGAGCACATCTTTCCCGCCATATTTTCCACAGGACTTCCCCTCTGATGGCGTTCCAGAGTGCCGCGGAGCAGCCGATCGCTTCTCCCAAAAGGACTTGTTTCCAACTAAGCTGATTTTGAAGTCTGATTTTCATTCCAACTGTCTGCCAGATTCTGTTGGAGTTGGGGCAAGTAAAGAAGATGTGTGGGACATCTTCGATAGACCGGTGGCAGCGTTTGCACCAAGGAGGGATCCCACAAAGTTTGCTAGCCTTATGGTTGGTCCAAATTCCTCGATGAAGAATTTGCCATAAGAGGACAGACTTCTTAATTTCTATAAGGGGGTGCCAGATACCCATGAACTTCATGTCCCACCGAAGCCGCGTCCAAGACAGGCACCACTTCTTGTTGAGGTTGATCTGATGGTCAATCGTTTCTTTGATGTTCGGGATTTTGAATAGGCTATTCCCATTGTGCCATTTGAGACCAAGTGAGTTTGGTGTGTCGTGTCCCATGAGAAGGCGAGTCTTGTGACGATCCCATGCGAGACATCTGCTTTGCAAAGTGTTCCATTCTTCGTACGAGATGTTGATGCCAGGGTCAATATCCTCGAAGTTGATCCAGCTGTTGGTGTCATGTTTCCAGAGGTGTTTCCATTTTTTGAAGCCTTTGTTCCATAACTTCTTGGCATTTTGAATGTTCCAAGACTCCACACTCCGGATGCCATGTATCGGAAACCAGATAGAGTCGTTTTGTCTGATACCTGCCGCCCACTTCCAGTCCTCACTAATTCTTGTGAAGCTTTTGACTTTATTCCAGCCCTTCCAAAGGGAGCACACAAGATTGGAGCCTTTCGGGAAGACGGGGATCGGGGAGAATAGCAGGGTCAAGATGTTAAGATTCTTCCAGTTTGGGAACCCCGTGAGAGCCAACTCATTCTTGTTTCTGAAGATCAGCTTGGCCCACGAGGCCTCCTTATTGCACCAAGCCTTAATCATCCATTTGGCTGCCAGTCTGTTAGCCATACACCCAATGTCCAGGATACCAAGCCCCCCGTTATCTCTAGGGCTAGTGCAGATGGCCCATTTGATTTTAGGCACCCCCCTTCTGTTATGATCACCCGTCCAAAGAAAGTTTCTACAAATACTATTCAGTTTGGACAGGCCTTGCTCATTCGGTCTCCAGCATGACAGGAAATAGATGGTAGAAGAGAGGAGGAACGTGTTGATAACCATCGCACGCCCAGCGAGATTGATTTGCATACTTCTCCAATAGTTAAGCTTGTTTTCGAGTTTGGCCAGCACCCAGTTCCATCGTTGTTCCATAGAGACGCCAAACCCCAAGGGGATCCCGAGAAGTCGAAAGATTTGGCCCTGCGGAATGATTTGACAGCCATGATCAATGAGAAGGCGGGGATGAGGTCCCACAATAGCTCTAAATGCGGTCTTGGAGTGGTTGATTCTGGATCCAGAGGCTTCACAAAAGGTAGCAAGACACCTCCAGAATGTCTCCAGGCTGGTATTATCATTGTGAACGAACGCGTTCATATCGTCGGCAAATAGTCTCATGGTGATTTGACTGTGGTCGTGAGGTAGCCGGAGGCCTTTGATATTGCCAGCCTCCACATGATGCGCCACAAGCCTGCTAAGCCCCTCAGTGGCGATGGCAAAAAGAAGGGGGGCCAGTGGGCACCCTTGTCTAATAGATCTTCTAAGTTTGATCGCCTTCGAAAGTTTGCCGTTGACGTTAATTTGGGTCGTTGCGTTTCCGAGAAGGGTCGCGATCATCTTGGTGAATTTCTGGCTACATCCGAGATCTTGGAGCGACTGCAGAATATAGTCCCATTCTAGCCTGTCGTAGGCTTTGTCAAAGTCGATCTTGAGGAAGACCACATCTTGATTAGACTCATTTGCAAATTGAATACCTTCCCAAATGTCCATAATGGTTTCCAAGATAGACCTGCCTTTGATGAAACCTTTTTGGTCCTCACTTAGCCACGTTCTCAGGTGGCACGAGATTCTGTTGGCAATGACTTTGGCGATGATCTTGTATCCTGTTTGGAGCATCGTAATAGGCCGCCAGTTCTCGATTCTGTTCTTTTCCCCTTTCTTGTGTATTAACTTGATAATTCCATTATTGAGGCAAGAAGGAAGAGCACCAAACTTTAACGCTTCTTGCCAAACCATCCGAAGGGGGGTGGCAACCACCATCTTGAAGGATTTAAAGAACTCGTTAGTGAGTCCGTCAGGTCCCGGGCTTTTACCCAGAGGGAGGGCATCAATGACCTCAATAATTTCTGATTCAGAGATAGGGGCATGAAGCAGGGAAAGGAGGTTGGGTGGTATCCTACGGGGGGAAACCCTAGAAATGGCCGCCATACAGTCCCTTCTATGGTGGGAGAGGGGGTTCGAGGTTCCCAAGAGTCTCGTGAAGTGCCCTTCGATGATGCCAAAGTTATCTTCTTCCGAATTGCATACATTGCCATGTAGGTCTAGCAATGGGGGGATCGATTCTCTGTTATGTTTCCTTTTAAGGATACGACACATCTCTTTGGTGGGTTTGTCGGCTTTGCCAGCCCACCATTCCTTGAAGAAAATTTGCAAATTTTTCCTTTGTATTTCTTCCTCGTATCTCAACACTGCTCTGATTTTTCGGAGACCTTTCTGGGCTTGATGTTTTCCTTTGTTCACTTCCTCCTTGAGCCTCCAGAGTCTGTGGTAAAGAGCTTCCCTTCGAGCCCGCCGCACGGTCTCGAGCAATTTCTTAGTTCTGATCATGATCTTTCGAGACTTGTCGACAGCACTTCTCCAGCACTTGGCTGGGGACAAGCCGGAGGCGAATGCCACCTTCCACACATCGGCAATTTCTTGATGGACGGAGGGGAGAGAGAAGGTGGTTGCATTGGCATGGAACCACGGAGCCTTGCGGATCTTGTTGGAAGGTTGAAAGGTGATAACGATCGGGTAGTGATCAGAGATAGTGAGGTCAGTGCGTTGCGTGATGGCTGGGTGGCCCCACTGATGAGTAAAACTCTGAGAGATGTAGCATCTGTCGAGTCTAGCTTTCCTCAGGTCCTCGCCCGCTTGGAGATTTGACCAAGAAAAACCATTCGAGTCTTTGAATTCAACCAAATCCAGGTGAAGTTTGGTCCTGTCCCACGTTTCTTTCTCCCGACTGTCGATGACCCTGCCCTTGCCCATCCATCTGTCCATAGGGTCCTCCACCATGTTGAAGTCTCCACAGATAAGCACGTTGTGGGGAAGCGAGTCTAAGGAGGCCCATGTGTTCAGTCTCTCCAAATCCCCGTTAGGGGCGTACAAAGAAACCATAGTAACGCAAAGTGGAGCACTAAAAGAAGCAGCGATCCAACGGTGGCTTTCATCTTCAATGAAGTTCTCAAGCTTTTCAAACCAGAGTTGATTAACGCCGATAGACGTTCCACCAGATCCCCGCTGGTGCGTCGTTGAGATCCAAACATGGGTCGAGGAGACCTCCCTAAGCCGTTTTTGGAGGTCTTCTCCATCGATTTTAATCTCTTGAATACAAATAAAATCTGGGTTTATGCTAAGGTCGCGGAGCCATTGACCAATGATGGTCGCTCTTGAGGGGTCGGTTAGCCCCCTAGCATTTAACGAGATGATGATCATTTTCGTAGTGATCCCTCTTTGCGGGAGGGAGCTTTGTCCTTTCTTTTCTTGGATTCATCTTTCTTTTTCGCTAGAATCGGATCCCGAATTAGCAATAGGTTCTTGTGGGGGCTTTTCCAGGGTAACTCCATAGGTTGTTTTCCTTTGCGGGATGCCTCTTGCTGAGGAGATTTGGGCACCGTATTCGGTGCCGTTTCCGGAATAGTCGATCCGATGATGGAACTTTCACTATCCATGTTGTCTTCATTACTAGTGGTGAAGCCGTCTTCTTTGCTTGTAGCGTAGCCCTCCTGGAAGGTTTCTTTATTGTCAATAATCTCTAGGGCTTTGTCGTTGGTGTCAACCCCAAGTGGGTTCCCACCTGGGTAGTCGAACTCATTGATCTCCTTTTCCAAATTGCCATACAGATTGCTAGAGGGGGTAGCTAGCAAGTTGTTTCGCTCGCGATTTGCCCTAGGGCTTCTTTTCCTTCTTCTTCTGACTTCGATGAACCCGTCATCATCAGCTTGTGGATTAGGGAGGTCCTTGCCTTCCCCTTCCCTTGTCGAGTGGGTCGAAGCGCCTTTGTTGTCTTGAGCATTTTTGGAGGCATCTTGAACACGCTTGCTTTTTTGTCTCAAAGGGCAGTCTTTAATCCTGTGGCCTTGTTGGCCACAACGAAAGCACGCGTTGGGAAGGTTTTTGTAGCTGATATCTTGCTCCCATACCTCCCCTTCGCCCAGGTCCACTTTAATCATCGATGGAAGCGGCATGCTGAGGTCGGCCTCGACACAGATTTGGGGGTGCCACCTAGCATTGAACGAGTGTCTTGCACCTTCATAGATGAGACCACCAATGTCTTCGCGTGAAGCAAGCGCCTTGCCGATTGGAGAGACAATGTCCCACACGAAGTTGTACAGGAAGTAAGGAAGGTTAGGGAGCTCAACCCAGAGAGGGTAGCGAAGCGATTTCGATTTGTCGGGAGTAAAGTCCAGGGACCATCTGAATAGGCATAGGGTCGCCCTACCAAGCTGCCAGGTGCCAACGCTTAGGGCTCGGAATGCCATATCTTCATTTTCAAAGACTAGCAGCAAGTGGCTCGCCGGTAAGAACTGACATTTGCTAACAGTTAGACCACGGGGAAACCACTCTTTTCGAAGCCATTGTCGCACAGTTTCGAGCGGGGGCCTAGGGCCAAACATTTGACCGACGAGGCAAACTTTCTTGAGCTCCTCCTGAGCAGACAGAACCGCAGGTCTACTGAGAGAAACCGTGGGGGATTCAGTGCAGTCGGGTGCTCCAGGGGCGACACACGACCCCCCCTCCAGCAGAGCAGCCAGGTTATCGGTCTCCCCTAGGGGAGGGGCCCGATTACTTTTCACGAGTGAGGAGGAAGCCACATCCATGGCCTCCTTTTTTTCTTTTGCCTTTCCACTTAAACTGCTCCGAGCATGAAAATTGAAGGGCCAGAAATGCAAATAAAGGATTGATGATTGGAAAACGTGACTTTACATCTCAAAAAGGTCTCGAAAAGAAAGCCTCCTTAGAACCAACTTAAAACCAAAACACTCAACGGCCTGCTGGTGCGCGCAATTCTAGAGAAGAGGTCTGCAGTCCGGGCCGACGCGATGGCCACTAAAAGGCCACGATGGCCCCAAGAATAAAGTCGAATTTTTTTTAAAAGACCCCCGGTGCCATGTCACCTCAACCAAATGACGGCCACGCAAGGAAGAATGAAGCGAAAAAAGTCCCGCAGTGTGTCACGATAACGGCCTCGGGAATTGTGGTGAAAGGCCTCCAGAACTGCGATAAACCGGCCCTCCGAGTGTCGCGAAGCACTGGACACAGAGTGTCGCGATAGGCGCCTCCAGAATTGCCCCCCGAGTGTCGCGATACACGGACACTCAGAGTGTCGCGATACCCGGGACACGGACACTCCGAGTGTCGCGATACACCGGATAGCAGGCGCGGCAGAAGTCTACTGCTCCAATTGATGATGATGAAGTGAAAAAAGTCCCGCAGTGTGTCACGATAACGGCCTCGGGAATTGTGGTGAAAGGCCTCCAGAATTGCGATAAACCGGCCCTCCGAGTGTTGCGATACACTGGACACGGAGTGTCGCGATAGGCGCCTCCAGAATTGCCCCCCGAATGTCGCGATACACGGACACTCAGAGTGTCGCGATATCCAAGACACGGACACTCCGAGTGTCGCGATACACCGGATAGCAGGCGCGGCAGAAATGATGATGAAAGAAAGTCACAGATTGCTTCCGACGCATCTTCTCTGAACCACAACAGCGTCGTCAGCAGAGGCCGCCTCCTTTTTTGTTGTTAAGTTCCGACAGTAAAGTCCATCAATGCTCTGACTGCAACTGAGCATTCCGGTTGGACGATGACACAATGCTCTGATGTGTTTCGTGCTCTACCTCTGATTAATCATTCTTGGATGGATCACCGTGTGACTATTTGGCTAAATCTCAAATATCCGCCATAGTGTTGTTGCTATGACGACGCGCCATCTCCATGAACGACTCTATTTGAAGGTTTCCATTAAAGCTGCAGTGTCGACGCGCGTGAACCGCTAAAAAATACCCCTCACCAGAGTTGAATTAGTGAGTTATTTAGTAAAGGTACCCACACTTCTTCAAGTAAGTCACCATTTAGAAATGCATTTTTAATTTCCAACTGATCCACATTCCAACGATGATGAGTTGCAAGTGCACATATGCTATGAACAGCGGTCATTTGGCAAGTGGGTGCAAATACCCCATCAAAATCAATGCCTCTCTTGAGCATAACCTTTTGCAACAAGCCTAGCCTTATACCTGTCAATTGTTCCATCAGGCTTACATTTCAGCTTGTATACCTATTTAGTGCCAATGGCATTTTTGCTTGGAGGAAAATCACGTAAGTACCAATTACCATTCTTCATAATAACATCATATTTTGATTGCATAAAAACCATCAAATTTTCTGAATTTTGTGCTTCATAAAAGGAAACATGCTCATTCTTATCACAAAGACTAGAGGCAGCCATTGCATAGCAATCTCATTCAAAAGAAGCATTGTGAGAGCCTGATTGTGTATGATATGTCAGAGGTGCATCTAATTTTCTATTTTTCAAAGTCTATAGCAACCATTTAGGCCTAGTTTTAGCCTTTTCTATGTCAACCCTTTCATCAACAATTGCATCATTTAAATCTGCATAAGAAATGGAATGATTTGCATCATCACGTTTGTCGAGAGAAAGGAGATAAGGAAGAGAACTCTCACACAATCTCACACAAACATATTGAGGCAAGGAAGAATGATCTTCTTCTTCTTCTATTACATAAAAGGATACTTAAGAATGATCGAATACAACAATACACTAGTGCAATATATAAAGAATAGTACATAAGGAAAATCCTAATGTTTGTGAATGAGTGAGCTGGCAAGAAAGAGATGCACCATTATTCTCGATAGATAAATCTAGTAAAGCTCACCAAAGTATCACTGACATATACTAGCATGGCCACTATACATGTGATATGTATCATCCTTGATCATCACATGTTGAGCTTGATATTGCAACACTCCCCCTCAAGATCAATGTCATGCCTTGTAATCCAAGCATCTTCTTAAACTCTTCACCTTCTCTGCTCCAATTGCTTTCGTGAAACTATCAACAACCTGCTCATCTATCCTCACATAAACAAGATCAATATCACATGCTAAGATGTTTTCTCTGATGAAGTGATAATGTACCTTGTTATGCTTTGTTCTAGCATGAAAAATAGGATTTTGTGCTAACTAGATGGTGCTAAGGTTATCACAATAAATTATGATAGGCTTTTGCAATTCCACACCTAAATATGCAAGTAGAATATCTACCCATGATGCTTTTCATGCTGCCATTGCATCATGTCTATACTAAGCCTCTGTACGAGACAAAAAAATTGTGGTTTGTTTCTTATTGCTCCATGTAACAGTTGCACTCCCAAGTGAGAATAAAAATCCAGTAGTAGATCTTCTATTTCGAATACTACCAGCCTAACGTGCATCGGTGTATCCATGCACCTTGTTTGGTTATTACTATTCAGTAGAGCACTAAAATATCCAAGTAATGGGATTTGAGAATGGGGATGTACGAATACAATAGTACTCATAAACATGCATTTTTGTTCCTTAAAATTTGTGTTAATACAAACTTCATATAACAACACTTCATTACACCAGTAAAATATGGATAGAATCAGATTATGGTGACAGAAAGTAGATATTTAATTAATAAAGATACATGGCACTGAGATACATCATCTTCTCACAGATAATACTCTGAATAGCATCTGACATACTTCTTAGACTTTTGCACTCTGCATATCTTCTTCCTCTGAGCTCTCTCCTCTTTCGTAATACATACCATAAGTGAATGACACTAGACTTCTTTGTAATCTTCACACCATTCAGTAGTTCAGAATATGCATAAAATCACCGAAATCAATTGTGTATTCTCAAGGTAAGAATAGAAGGCTTTTTGTAAATAGCAATGAAAACTACTCCCACCTTGGAATCCAACACTATGTTCACTGTTCGTCAGAACTATCTAAAACGTTTTTGGAAAACCTTCACCAAGCATATTGTGTATTCTCAAGGTAAGAATAGAAGGCTTTTTGTAAATAGCAATGAAAACTACTCCCACCTTGGAATCCAACATGACGTTCACCATTCGTCGGAACTATCTAAAACGTCTTCTAACTTCTTTCTTTAATTTTCAAAAAATAATCTCGGCCCAATTTACCTGGGTCTTAGCCGATTCATTCACCAGAGAAAAAAGTTGTTGAGACACCCCCTAATGTTTTGCTTGCACTTTGATGATCATCTTTGTCAATAATGACCCTAACTTAAGAGGATTATTGTTTGAGAGCTGAGCAAATATGTATTCACCCGAACATGGTTTTTCGAGCAGGCTGTAAATCTATATTGCATCAACTGGCTTAGTGTTGGCTATTATTCCAGTACTGGATACATTAAATCTTTCTGTAATTAATGTAGAAGACAACTGAAAAGTTTTGTGCCCTATCTGTAGGCTAATTTCTTGAGTGTTAATGTCGTTGCCATCTGTGTGGCAAGCTATCTCTATAGTGATATCCTTTGCCTATGGGTGGGGATGAATACTCCTTCAATCCAACATGGCGCATTGCAATAGTCCTCTACACTCGAACCAATCTTTTTGTTCTTTTGAGAGCTTCTCTGGAATATTTAACAGATGCCATTTAGAGAACACCACCACCATCGTTGCACTATCACGTCATTGCCGCTATTGTAGAAGGTTGTATCTCTAATAGTTGTGATCTCTCTATGTGTTCTACGTGAAACCTAGCCAAATAAGCCACATTGGACAAAGTGTGCAACCTTTTATGGCCTGCCTACCTATGTAGAGAGCTATGAGTCTGTGCCATGATTACCAATTATGGGATCTTAACTCTCGCTATCCTACACTTATTCATGGCTCACAAAATAAGAAGCATTATCAGATTCAAAATGTTGTGGCTATTGTTGCTCCTTGATTGCATGTAAGATTGCATGTAAAATAGTTATACCACCCATTATTTCTGGGATAGGGCCATAATTTGGACCCATTGATCATGATCTATAAAACTTCTCGTGCCAACATGGCCAACTGAAAACAACCTCGTCTGCACAACTCGTAAATCTGAAACCGATCGATCCATCATAATTTTAATTCGCCCATTTCTTCTCTTCATTTTAGAGTGAAAATAAAGCACCAAAGCACCAAGCCAAAAAAATTTTGTTTGTAGATTCTAGTCATGCCACTTCTTTTTTCTACTATGTACCTCCTGTAATAATAAAAAAATGTGAGACTATTGTTCGTCTGATTGTCGCAGCTGATCCATTCGGTAAGCAAAGGAGTCCTCTAGAACCAATTCTGTGTCGCAACCTAGAGACTTGGTATCACAAATTCAAATGGGAGAATTGCCTCCTGTCCATAGAACAATTTAAAAGGTGTACTGCCAATTGAAACTTTTTAGGAAGTCCTGTATGCCCAGAGTACAGTGGGAGCATAATTTCCCACTGATCCATCAAATCTAACAACATCTTTTGTAGCATGTGCAGTAAAACTTTGTTGGTGCTCTCTGCCAATCTGTTTGCTTGTGGGTAACAAGGAGAAATAAATTTATGTTTAATCTAATACTCCGAAGTGAGTTCGAAATTAATTGATTTAAAAAATGAGTTTCGCTATCAAACACTATTTCCAAAGGAAGGTCATATCGAGGAAAGAGTTCATTTTGAAGTTTCTTCACTACTATACGTGTTATAGCTTGTTTGGTTGCCCAAGATTCTACCCATCGAGTGCAATAATCTATATAGGTCAAAATATACAGGGCTTCTGTTTGGACTATTGGCGGTTTGATTCGCCCTATAAAGTCCAGGCCCCATTTTTGCAAGGGTTCTATCTGAAGGATTGGCTGCAGCGGAAAATGCTGATTGTCCCAAGGTTTGCTAGTGCATTCCCACGGGTCACAATTATGCACTACATGTTGAACATCTACATACATAGTAGGCCACCACAATCTAGACTGCTGAATTTTTGGACCCTAATGAGATGGCTATTTGCATTGGCTTTCGTAATGACTACCGACAGCTCATGTGGAGGTACGTAGCATAACCAAATTCTAGTCGGGTCCTTGTGGTACAATTATCCCATAATAACAATAAACTTGCGACTTTGGAGTCCAAGTTTCCCCCTTACCACTGACTGCAAATAAGATGGAGCAATGCCATTTTCTAGAAAACTTAACATCTCCTCTTATCAAGTAGGGGAAGCTTGCATAGCATTTTCAATTTCGGCCACCGTAAAGACTTCTGCATTAGGAAGAGTATCATCAACACCATCATGGCATTCTCCATGATCAATGTGAGACAAGAAATCCGCAATGGCATGGCCGGCATCAGGACGATGAACAATGTTGTACTCAAATTCTTGCAACAACAAGATTCACTTGGCCAGCCATCCCACTAAGTTTTGCTGCTTCACTAAATACAGTAGAGCGCTATGACCTACATGGAAGGTGAACGCTCGTCCTAACAAATAATGTCAAAACTTCTTTATCCAATAGATAAGGCCTAAGAATTCCCATTCTATAGTCGAGTAATATTGGAGTTAGATGTCTGTAGAAGCACGCGAACAGCACAAGGAAGAAGGAGAAGCTTGGAGCACAACACACAATATTGAATGTATTACTAGAGAATGTACAAAGATAAGTAGCCCATTAGGTCAATAGGCATATATACAAGCCGGGAGAAAAAAACCTCCTAAAGAGGGAAAAAAGTGCCCCGGTGGTCCTAGTGTGTTCACACACATCACTACCTAAATATATCAACAAATCCCCCCTGGGAGTGATGTGGTGAACAAGGAGCTGGCACTCATGTATAAGGAAGTGCCAAGCTATGTGGAAATCACTCCACAAAAGGAAGTAATCCCAAAGCTTTGCGGAAAGCGTCAAACTTCTCCCTAGGCAGAGCCTTCGTGAAAAGGTCTGCAATGTTCTCCTGCGTGGGCACATATGCCAAGCTGATCTCCCCAACAGAGAACCTCTCCTTGACATAGTGATAATGCACCTCAATGTGCTTAGTGCGAGCATGGAACACAGGGTTCCTCGCAACTGCCAATGCGCTCTGATTGTCAGTGAAGTGGTGGCAGAAGTCTAACCAACACCCAAATCAGCCATAAGGCATCTGAGCCACACACACTCAACATTCGCTGTGAAAGCTGCCCTATACTTAGCCTCACAACTAGAAGTGGCCAGACTAGGCTCCTTCTTGCTCAACCAAGATATACATGAGCTACCAAGCATGAAGCAAAAGCCACTAGTGGACACACGAGTGTCATAGCAACCAGCCCAATCAGAGTTAGAAAAATTATGCAAATCTGGCGGTAGTGATCCCCCCTTGGGATAAAACAGCCCAATTAGTTGAGTACCACTCAAATATCGAAACATGTGCTTAACTTCCTGCCAATGCTTGACTCCTGGGCAATGCATAAACCTGCTCATTTGTGAGACAGCAAACTGCATATCTGGCCGAGTAATGCATAAGCAAATCAAGCATCCAATAGCCTACTGATAGAGAACAACATCAAATGCATCTCCAACATCATGAAGTCTCAATCGTAAACCTGTCTCCATAGGAGTGGCAATAGGCTTATAGTCTTCAAGGCCAAAATGCTGCAATAATGTGTCAATATATTTTGTTTGGCACAATGCCCTTCCACCATCAACTTGCATAAACTGAATGCCCAAACAGTAATGCAAATGCCCCAAATTAGACATCTCAAATGAGGCATGCAAATCAGCCTTAAAATCAGCAATATGCTTCTCAATAGGACCAGTGAGCAGCATGTCGTCGACATAGACAACAATGATCAGAAGCACATCATCAGCACGCTTAACATATAAGGTGCTTTTAGTTGGACTCTTCTCAAAACCATGTGCAATCAGATAGGCATGTATCTTCTCATACTAAGCACGTGGTGCTTGCTTTAAACCATATAATGCCTTCTTTAACCTGCACACCTAGTTTTCATGCCCTTTCTGCACAAAGCCATGGGGCTGAAAAACATACACTTCTTCATGCAAATCACCATTCAGAAATGTTGTTTTAATGTCCAACTGATGTACATTCCAACCATGATGAGCTGCAAGTGCACAGATGCTCCGAACAGTAGTCACACGGCATGTAGGTGCAAAGGTCTCATCAAAATCAATTCCTCTTTCTTGTGCATAACCCTTTGCAACAAGCCTAGCCTTATACCTGTCAACTATACCATCCGGTTTACACTTCAGCTTGTATACCCACTTAGTGCGAATGGCCTTCTTGCGAGGAGGCAAGTCACATAAAGACCAAGTACCATTCTTCATTATAGCATCATATTCAGATTGCATAGCAGCCATCCAATTTTCTGAATTTTGTGCTTCATCAAACGAAACAGGCTCATTCTCATCATAGAGACGAGATGTAGCTATAGCATAGAAATCTGATGCAAAAGAGGCATTATGAGAGCCTAAAGGAGTACGATATGAGAGAGGTGCATCTAATTTGTTTTCATGCAAGGTCTGCACTTTCCATTTTGGCATAGTTCTTGCCTGTTCAATATCAGCTCTCTCATCAATAAGTGCATCATGTACATCTGCATCAGAAATGGAATTATCTGCATCATCATATGAAACCTACAAAGGCTGAGAAGTTGCCTCATTACGACCAGCACTAGACTGTCCACCTATAAAAAGAGGCAGCAAAGTATCATACATGTCTTTGGAGCTAATAGATGTCTCCTGAGTACATGAAAGCAATGGCTGAATAGCATCTTCCACAAAAACAACATCACGGCTAACCAGAATGTGTTTAGTATGTGGATGATATAGACAATAGCCTTTACTTTCAGAACTGTACCCAACAAAAATACATTTTAATTCTTTATCATCTAATTTTCTACGATGTTGTTCAGGCACTAATGCATATGCCTAACAACCAAAAACACATAGATGAGCAACAGATGGCTTGCGGTCATGCCAAGCCTCATATCAAGTGATAGACTGCAGCGCTTTAGTGGGACACCTGTTCAGTACCTATGCTGCACACATGACAGCCTCAAGCCAGAAACTATGTGGTGAAGCCTAACTCTTCAGCATACACCTCGCCATCTCCATGAGTGACCTGTTCTTTTGTTTAGCAATTCCATTTTGTTGAGGTTTATACGGCACTATACGCTGGTGTTTTATCCCACGTTCAACTAGAAATGCATTAAAATATGAAGACATATATTCCCCCCTTGATCAGAACAAAGGGCGCCCATTTTGCATGCTGACAGATTTTCAGCCAAAAGCAAAAACTGTTTGAAGCACATGAGCACTTCGGACTTTGCCTTCAATGGATATACCCATGCATGCCTGGAAAAATCATCGATGAAAGTCACAAAGTAAAGATAATTCCCAACAGAAGGTGTCTGCATAGGACCATATACATCACTATGTACAAGCTGCAATTTCTGAGTAGCCCGAACTGAACCATCTTTTGGCAAGGACGAACGTTGCATTTTGTCCAAAATACAGCCTTCACAAACATGTTTTCCAGGTACCTCAAGTTTGGGCAAAGAGGACATCATTTCAGATTTCTGCAGGCGTAGCAAACTAGCAAAATTTAGATGACCAAAGCGTGCATGCCAAAGCTTTGCATCTCACATAGCCTGAGAATCATTTACTGCACATGCCAAATCATTTACAAATCCTTCATAGTCTATGAGCTTATACAGCCCACGACATAAAATGCCAGAAGCAATAATCACATCGCCATTTGATAGATCATGTACTATACACCTGTCATCAACAAATTTCACAACCAAGCCAATCTTGGCTAATGCAAAAGCTGATAACAGGTTCTTCTTGATCCTTGGCACAAATAAAGCATCTGACAAAGTGAAAGAACTACCATCAGCAGTAGTCAAAATGATCTTACCAACCCCCATAATAGGATAAGAGGAGTTGTTGGCGCATGTAACAGTATTGCCTATAGGGGTAGGCTCGAGTGAAGAGAAGAAATTGCGCTGCAAGGTAATATGTTTGGTCACCCCACTGTCAAAATACCAAACGTCTGAGTCTACTGCAAACATGCACTACTCATGAGAAGATGGGTCAAAACTACAGACAGTAGTAAATGCCCATTCTTCTTCCTGGACAAGATTAGCAGACTCTGCTTTTAGTGTAGAGGCCTCTGCAACAACCATTCCAGCCTCTTTCTTCTTTGCCTCTTTAGCAGCCAGTTTTGGACAGTTCTTTATGATATGATCATTCCCTTTACAGTACTTACAAAACAATTTCTGCTTTTCTAATTTCTGCTCATCTTTATCTTCCTTCTTCGAATATGCAGAATTAGCAGATTTCTGCTTACTAGTTGAAGAGCTCCATTTTCCATTGCCCTTCTGACTAGCCAGGAAAGCTTGATCTACAACTCGCATAATGGACCTGTTCTTCTTGGACTGATCTTCCTCTAACAGAACAGAGACTAACTCCTCAAATGATAAGGCATTTGGATTGCCTTTCATCATCAACCAAAGAGTAGAAGTAAAACTCTGATATGAATCAAGAAGACCATTGAGAATGGTCTGCACAAGTGAGCTATCTGGTATAACCTCATCAATAGAAATCAATTGTTCCTTCAGGTCTTTGATCTTGGTTGTTGTTTTTTTTTTTCAATATTTTTAAAAATTCTCTTTGGAGTTCACCAAATATCATGACACCTATATCCATGTAAGCAACTACTCATGAATTATGAACCACTCTAGTAAATTGTGGATGATTGAAATCTTAACCAATAATATCGCAATAAATATACCGATGCAAAGCTTCATGTATGTAGTGTTATTTTCTCCTTTCTTTTGTTCATGTTGTATTCTCAAGATGTAGATATATAGATGTTGGAAAATTTGAACTTCTGTAATATTTCAATAACTAGAGTCAACAATTAGGAGAACCAAGAAGAACATTTCACTCAAAGTACTTAGGGTTGACTTCATATTATGCTTAGGATATTGAGCGACAACGAGAAATAATCATTTCAAATCATTCACAAGTGTTCTATTGATTGTTATTATTGTTTATATTAAGCATGTGTTTTAATACTTTAATTATATAATTCATTCATATGTGTGTACCTAAGTGTATATGTATGTGTGTGTATATGCATGTATGTGCATGTGTATCTGTGTGTGTATATGTGTGTATGTCTAAGTGTATGTGCACATGTATCTGTGTGTGAATATGTGTGTGTATGTGTATGTATATGTGTATATGCGTATATGTGTGAAAGTGCATCTTCATCATGTATAAGTGTATAAGTGCATATCAATAATTGTGAGTATGCTATCTAATGAAAATAACACAATTCAAATGATATACAAAGAATAGAAATTGTACTTACAATAGTTAGCCATACTTTTTGCTTGGTTAGCTTCTTGAATAACCTGCAATAAAGAGAGAGAGAGAGAGAGAAAGAGAGAGAGAGAAAGAGAGAGAGAGAGAGAGAATTCAAAGAGAGAAAGATGTAGAAAGAGAGAAACAGAGACAAAGGGAGACAATAAGAGAGAGCTTAGGCAACAAATCATATACTTGCTTTAGCTCGTAAGCGTAGCGCAATTGCGAACGTTGGAGAGCTCTTCGATTAGATGCGTGAAAATGTCAATCGAAGAGCCTCCAACGTTTTAATTTTTTTCCATCAACAGACTGTCGTGTAAATGATGCTACACGTAGAGTTGGCGTCGCATAAGCAACATCTGCATGCGTGGCTTATGCGACGTCAAAAAGCATCTCTTATGCGATGTAAAAAACATCGCTTATGCGACACTTTTTAAAACCATCACGTTAGTGATGCTCTATGCGAGCGTCGCAGACCCCGTCGCATCACAAGTCGCAAAAAACATCATTCAGCTTGTCGTTTAATCGACGGTGCATGCGCGACGCTCATTATGATGCATTTTGCAATTTTATAGCGACGAAATTGTGTCGCCTTAACCGTCGCTATACACCCGTATTCCTTGTAGTGTCATAGGTATGTTTTTTTTCCATAAACTTTTTTAATGATATTATAACACATATTTTTATCTATCTATTTTCAAGACACCTATACCACCTCCAAATCGTGATAGCAGAGCAGAGTTGCCTATGAGCACATGCATAGGCACCTTAGGACTAGAGTGCGATATAGAGCCAGAGGGGAACATTGTGTACATAGGGAATGGATTGGAGTTCTAGAGAAGAATGTGGGCATTATGGGACTGTTACCTGCACCTTGTCCACTTACCATGGAAGTAAGTATAAATTTACATATAAATTGAAATAAATATCTTATGTTTTATTTACATTATTTTTTTTATTTTTGTAGTGAGCATGATGAGAGGGATAAAAAATACGTACTTAGTTCACTTGAGACAGAGTTTGGGACAGGATGGTCGCTTAAGTGGTGTCTAAAAGAGATGCGGACACTTATGGCTCATCGTCGCGATAATGCACGGTATGCACTGCTTTTATGTATATATATGTGGATATGAGTATGTGTGTTTATGTATGTATGTATGTATGTATATGAGAGAGAGAGAGAGAAAAGAGTGAGACTAGCGGTACAAATACACGCATACACACACATATACATCATACATGCACATTTACACACATAAACACATACATGCACATTTATACATACACACACATACATGTAGATTTTTACACACACATACACATGCATGCAGTTACACACAAAGAATGAATACACATAGACACATACACATACTCACATACACGTACACATACTCACATACACATACACATGCATAATCATATGTACACACACATAGACTCATATAATCATATTTACATGCATATATACATATACGCACACACAACACATGCATATGCACATATAGATACACATACATACACAACACATGCATACTCATAAATAAATAAACGAATAAATAAATCCTATTTCAAAAATCCTAAATTGAAAACACTAATTTCGATATTAGGTTTTTAAAACCCCTAAATTAAAAACTCTAATTCAACCTTTTATCCATATGTTTGAAGTATATGTACACATTGCGTCTATTCCTCCGACGTCCTACTAGAGAGATGTCTCTCCTCCCAAACTTATGCCTCTATATATAGCTACTCAAATCAACGAGGATCATAATATATATCAAGATATATACACATACATAAATATAAAATGGAGTAGATATATTATGCATCACACATACATGCCTAAATACACACACACACACACACACACACATATATATATATATATATATACATGCATACATATTTACATGTACACATTTACACATAGACATATATACATATCTACATGTACACATCACATATGCATGCCTACATGCACACATAAACATATATATACATGCATACATATTTACATGTACATATTTAACATAGACACATATACATATATACATGTACACAAGTATAAACAGTTGCATATATTACATGAATACATGAATATTTTACATAAATGCATATGCATATATACACATATGCATACTAACACATGTATACATATATCACACACATGCAAACACATACATATGAAATACATATATATGCATACTAACATATGTATACATATAATACACATGAATACACACACATATGCATACATACATGATAGAAATTTGCTCCTCGAAGATAAAGCTATATATAAAATAATTAGGCATACCCCCGAGCTTCATGTTCTAACTTAAAAGAACATGATTTCATCTCTCTAGTAGGATTCATTGTTATTCAAGTTCATAAAAAAATCTATTATCTGATATCCATTCAGAAGCTTCAAGTTATTGATCGATAACTAGAGTAGAATTTACTATCTAATCTGCTCATATGTTTTCATTATTGCCATCATTTTGGTAAGACATCACTATAGTCTCATCTTCATTATCCTTATTGATTTCATTTATTTCTTCTATTGTTAAATCTATGTTCTCATGAATCACATCATCTATGGATGGATTAATATCTATTTTTGGTAATTCCCCTTCCTCATCAGTAGAATCAGCATGTAGAGAATTATCCTCTTCATCAAAAAGATTAGTATCATTATCACGTATAATGATTCTAAATTCTCTTTCAGATGTTGATGTATCAGTATCTGATGTTGAATCATCAAGAGAACTTTTTTCGATCTCTCTAACAATAAACTGTTCAAACAATGACCTACCTCTAGGTTGCACACGAATGACTTGCCACCAAGGATGAGCATCTGGGTTTTTATAAAAAAATGCTTGTTCAACATGCCTAGGAAGAATATATGGTTCTTTAGTAGATCGCATTACCTTGGAAGAATCAATTGCCCAAAACCCAGATAATTCCTTTCTTAATGTGGAATTACTACCTTTATACTCGGCTTGAAACCAGTCAACCTTCAAAATGACCTATCAAAATATATAACAACAAAAACCCATTATTAGGTGCTTTAAAAAATAACTAACTCTATCATAAAAAATATAAACTTTTTTCTACATGTTTGAATGTACGAAATCAAATTTCATAGATACCAACAATAGTTCCTACGTAACCAAGTTCGCTATCTATAAGGTTCGTGTCTTTTGAGCTAGCATGTGATAGTTGCTTGAAAGAAGCAACAATACTAGAATCCTCTGTTTTACGTAAAGAATCAATGGCTTTGATTCTAATATGCTGTCCAAAAGCCCACATATTAGTGAACATTCGAGCCTGCAAAATAAATTCAATTAGTAAATAAAAACTAATATACATATATGACAAAAAAAACATTATTTTAATAAAATTACCTTTCGTTCACAACCTATCGTTAACTCTCTTTGCTCATCTGAGATTTCTTCATTATTTGCGTTGGCACGTTGCAAATGACTATATAGCCAATCCGTGAAAGAAGATATATCTGTAATCTCATTATTATCGAGATTACGTCTATATCTTTTGTTTTTTTGCCTTTTACTTCGGAGATTTTGAAGTTCCCCGTACTCGCTAAGGAATGCTTGCATGCATTCGCTATTATATGCTACAAAAGTAGAAACATCATTTTTTTCTTGAAATGTAAATAAGAATGGAACTCCCTTATCTGATAATACCTCATCTGTTATTTTTGAAGAAGACTCGTTGGTCCATGCACGTGGAGCTTCTTCATGAACTCTTTCACGGTACTCACTAACGTAATACATGCACTCTTCAAGCATCCAACCCTTTGCCATGGATCCTTATGGTTTCTCTCTTTGTCGAACATAACCTTTTAATATTGCCATAAATCGCTCGACCCAAAACATCCGTCGAGTGTTGAAAACACCTGGAATCTCTATTTCATCTACAAGATGGACTAATAAATGAACCTGAATATCAAAAAATGAAGTAGGAAGTTATTTCTCCATCAAACATAGTAGCTCTTTGCATTCACGTTTTTTTTGTGGGATCGAGTTTTTGTCAATCTCTTTAGATGTAATCCACCTATACATATCATAAAAACAATTATAAAGAAGTTAATATCCAATATTCATACATATTAAATATAAAAGTATCATAATTACCTTATAAGTGATCCAAGACGATAGATCACATCTCGTACTCCTTTTGTTGTACATCCATCGATAACCAAAGGTAAAATATGTTTCAAGACGTTATGCTAGTCATGGGTCTTTAACCGAGATAAGCTCTTATCATCCATAGTAAACATGTTTTGAAAAGATGCTCCATATCCTGTAGGAGTCTTAATCAATTGAATTCTATTGTTGATAGTCTATATCTCTTTTGTTGTAAGTACCCAAGGAGCAGGTGCATAAGTCGTTTCTTGTCGATGTCTATCAAAAACTGGCCATAACTTTGGTTTGGATTTTTGATCTTTCAAATCATTCCTTGATGCTATGGTATTTTTTAGTCCAAGAAGATGTTGCCATAATGAATAACCAATATTTTTTAATATATGCATAGGATCAAGAAGATGACATACTTTTAACTCTTTCCAATACTCCAAATAATACCATATTGATATGTTCTCTGCGAGTGCCAATTTTTCTTAACCTCTCTTCACATACTCATTATTTGAATCATCACTGAAGATTTTCTATTCTGTATGTATGTGCATGTGTATATGTGTGTATATGTATGTATGTGCATGTGCATGTGTAAGTCTATATGTGTGTATGAGTATGTGCATGTGCATGTGCATGTGTATGTGTGTGTATATGTATGTGCATGTATATGTGTAACTCTATGTGTATATGTGTGTATGTGCATGTATATGTGTATATGTAGGTATGTGCATGTGTGTGTGCATGTGTATATGTGTTTTAATACTTTAATTATATAATTCATTCATATGCGTGTACCTAAGTGTATATGTATGTGTGTGTATATGTATATGTATGTATGTGCATGTGTATGTGTGTGTATATGTATGTATGTGCATGTGCATGTGTAAGTGTATATGTGTGTATGAGTATGTGCATGTGCATGTGTATGTGTGTGTATATGTATGTGCATGTATATGTGTAACTCTATGTGTATATGTGTGTATGTGCATGTATATGTGTATATGTAGGTATGTGCATGTGTGTGTGCATGTGTATATGTGTGTGTACATATGTGCATATATATGTGTATATATGTGTATAATGTATGTATATGCATGTGTATATGTATGAAACATGCATGTGTATGTGGATGCATTTCCATTTGCATCCATGTGCATGCATGTGGATGTGCATATACATGTATTTATGTATATGTTCATGTGTGTATGTGTAAATATATATATGCAATAATGCATGCATGTAAGTCTTTTTATGTGGTTGTAGAAATGTTTGTGCATATGCATGTGTATATGTCTATATGTCTAAGTGTATGTGCACATGTATCTGTGTGTATATATGTGTGTGTATGTGCATGTGTGTATGTGTATATGTGTGAAAGTGCATCTTCATCGTGTATAAGTGTATAAGTGCATATCAATAAGTGTGAGTATCCTATCTAATGAAAATAACACAATTCAAATCATATACAAAGAATAGAAATCGTACTTACAATAGTTAGCCATACTTTTTGCTTAGTTAGCTTCTTGAATAACCTGCAATAAACAGAGAAAGAAGAGAGAGAGAGAGAATTCAAAGAGAGAAAGATGTAGAAAGAGAGAAACAAAGACAGAGGGAGACAATAAGAGAGAGCTTAGGCAAAACAACAATTCTGCATATACTTGCTTGAGCTCGTAAGTGCAGCCGAATTGTGAACGTTGGAGAGCTCTTCGATCAGATGCGTGAAAATGCCGATCGAAGAGCCTCCAACGTTTTAATTTGTTTTTGTCAAAAGACCGTCGTGTAAGCGATGCTATGCACGACATGTTTTAGCGTCGCTTATGCGATGCTATTTAAAACCATCATGTTAGCGATGCTCTATGCGAGCGTCGCAGACCCTGTCATGCCACAAGTCACAAAAAATGTTGTTTAATCGACGGTGCATGCGCGATGCTCATTACGACACATTTTGAAATTTTATAGCGACGAAATTGTGTCACCTTAACCATCACTATATGCCTTTATTCCTTGTAGTGAACCTACAAACATATTTTGGATGCTTTGAATCTTCATATCCTTATGGCTGGTCCATGTATACTTCTTCCTATAACTCACTATGTAGGAAAGCGTTCTTCACATCCATTTGATGCAAGGTCCATCATTTTGTTGTAGTTAATAGAACAAGTGCTTTGACAATAGACAATGTAGCTACAGGGCTAAACATTTCCTCATAATCAATGCCATATGTCTGTGCATATCCTTTTGCTACCAATCGTGCTTTATACATGTTTATGCTACCATCAGCATTGTGCTTTACCTTGTAAACCCACTTGTAGCCTATGGATTTATTTCCTTAGATCAATGGAACCAACTTCCATATTTCATTTCCATAAAGTGCAGCCATCTCCTTATCCATAGCTTTCTTTGAATCTGCATTTCCACTTGCATCTTCAAAACAACAAGGTTTAGCATCTAGCATTACCCTGGCCATGTAGGCACAATGACGAGCCATGTAACTGTCATACGTCAATCGTTCCACTAAATTATGCATCCTCCTAGGTCTTTTTGATCCTGGTTCACTTCTCCTTGGATCATTTGCATGTGCCTTTCTGAAGGCAATCCAAGTTCCTTATCAAGGATTTTTTCTGAGTCGCTTCAATCTCCATCAATGTTCTAAAAACTTTAGATGTTTTACTACCAATGGAAAGCTTTTCTTTACCTTCTTGGATGTATTTGATGATTTTTTTGGTCCAAAATTTCCATACAATCTTCCACTCCATGGACTTGAGTTGGAACTATTGCTTAGTGACTTATCTAGTTCAATCAAAACTTGAGATTTTGCACTTGATTTTTCAACATTTTCTTTGTCATGTGGTTCAAGATTAATTCCATGTTTGGCATCTGCATAGAAGCTTGACATTTCATCAAACACCAAATCTATGCTTACCTTAACCTATCGTGTGAGTGGGTTAAAGCATTTATATCCCTTTTGCATAAGGTAGTACCCAATGAAGATACTTTTTTCTACCTTTGGATCAAGCTTCGACCTCAAATCATCTTGAACATGTACATATGCACTATAGCAAAATACTTTCATATGTGATAAGTTTGGCTCTTTACCTTTAAGCTTCACTTTAGGTGTAACTTGGTGTACAATAGTAGTCAAAGTTCTGTTCATGATCTATACAACAGTGTGCATAGATTTTTCCCAATAACAATGAGGCATATTCTTCTCAACCATCAAGGCTCTTGCTATTTCTGTAATATGTCTATTTTTGCATTCAGCACCACCATTCTATTGTGGGGATTATCATCCAATTCCATGACTTTTTAGAAATCTATTGAACTCATTTGACATGTATTCACCTCCTCCATTAGATCATAAATGTCTGAATATACTTCCCTATTTGCTTTTCCACCCTAGCTTTAAAACTTTGGAAGTGAGTGAACACCTCACTTTTTTCTTTCATGAAATATATCCATACGTATTGTGTATGGTCATCAATGAAAGTAACATAAAACCTGCAAATGCCAATAGATGTGGTCTTTGCAGGACCCCAAACATTTATATGTACTATTTCTAGCATATTCTCACTAACATGCTTGTCATGCAGAAATGATGATCTTGATTGTTTACCAAATTGACATGCTCCACATACCTTTTGCATCTTCGCAACCTTGATATTTGGTACTCAATTGAAATCTCCTTTGACTGCATCAATTTCTACATCTACAAGTTTGGATGTCCAATTTGTTTTTTCCAAATCTTTATATCAGCAATAACTCATGCACCTTTTGCAAACATGGTTGCATTCATTTTAGGAATTTTCACATTTTAGGTGAACATCCTACCTTCTTTGTTTCCTTTGGCAATCAATCTTCCATCATGTTTGTACTCTTCTACATATAACCCATCAGCATTGAACTTGAATTGTAATCCTTGATCAACCATTTGTCCAAAAAAAACCAGATTCTTTGTAATATCAAGCACATGCAGCACATCAGTAAGATGTTTTACCTTCTCATCCTCCATAGACAGTGCTATGTTTCTTGTATGCTCAATAGGGTGTGGTGTGTCATCACCTATTTCAACATATCAAGGAACTGGCAATTTTTGCAAACTACTAAACCATTCCGCATGATTGGAAGCACTTGAATCAACATACCGGATGTTACCATTTGATTTAACATCAGCAGACATTGTATTCATCATGTGATGATGGACCATGAACAACTTCTCAAAAATCATCTACACTTGTGGATGCATAGTTTTTTTGTTGCCTTCTATTATTTTGGTTCTTCAACCTACAATCACATTCAAAGTATCCAGGTTTACCACAATTCTAGAATCCTTTATTGTCATTATCGAAATCATTTCTTTGGAAATTTACACGGCCTCTTTGGCTTCCTCTACCTCTAAACTGTCATCTACCTCTGGCATGATTCTGTTGTTGACCTTGATCTTGGTTATTGTGTCCGCTTCAACTTTTGAAGCCTCTATCTCTGCTTCTTCCTCTACCAGAGTAGAAAACATGCTTAGAACTAGGTTTTCCTTAGGTTAAGAATATTTTCCCTGGTCTGAATAGATGTTATGAACTGCTTATATGTAGCTCCCAAACCACAAAGGCACACTTCCACCTTATCATCATCATCATCTACATTCATGCCAATAGATGCAAGTAGCTCACATATGCTTTTGATTTTCAAGGTGTAGTCACTTACCAACATGCCCTTTTTTTCAGTGTATGCAGCTCATTCTTGAGTTGCAATTTCCATGCCTCTGTATTGATCTCATACAATGTGACCAAACTATTACAAGCCTCTCTCGTAGTCTTGGCATCGTGTATGTGCCCAATCATGCTATCATGTATGCTAATAGATAGCCAATACATTACCTTTCGTGCTTCTTGATTCCATCACTCTTGTTATATAAATATAGTAAAGCTCAATGAAGTATCGCTGACATATATTGGTGTGATCATTATACATGTTAGAGAAATGAAAAACTGATGTGTGTCATCCCGGATCATCACATGTTGAGCTTGATATCTCAACATTTCAAACATGGCAACTGACTAAAATACCCTGATGCAAAAAAATGACTATATCTCAAAGAGTTGAATAGAACTACCCTATCGAGTTTTGCTAAACGTGTAATAGACTTTGAGTTGTTTGTACTGGAAAACCAAAATTTGTATATATGTTTGCCATAAAAGATGAAATCATCTGAACAGGTGTTGCAATAGTGCATTCGGAGGCGAAAACAAGCTCAAATCAAAATTTTAACATTATAGAGCGAAGCAGTTTTTAACTACTAATCACCCTAAGTATGTTCACCAAATTTCATTCGATTATGGGACTGTGACTGGAGGGGTGTTGATGGTGCCCTAGATGAAGTGGCGACCTACTCTGATACCAGTTGTTGGAGTTTAAGCTCTATGGAAGCATGGGAAGAGCGCAATGAAGAAGAAGAAACTTGAGCACAACACACAAAACTATACGTATTGCCAATTGAATGTACAAAGGTAAGGAACTCATTAGAGGCATAAATACGAGTTGGGGTAAAAAACCTCCTAATGAAAGAAAAAAGTGCCCCGACGGTCCTAAGTGTGTTCACACACATCACCACTAAAAGTCCTAAGTGTGTTCACACACATCACTAGCAAAATATATCAATACATCCAAGGACCACTCATGCTCATGAGTTATAAGTAGATGGAAATAATCATGATTTTGGACATCTTGATCAAATTGGTTGTAAAACTCTCCAAATGGGCCAAAACCCAAGGGGAAATCTCCAAACTCAAATCCAAGAAGAAATCCAGACCTAACTAAGCAAAAACCCATACCCCATACCACCACTAACTGAACGAATAATCCAATCCTCTACGAATATGGAATTTGTGGATCCAATAAGTACAAGTTAAAAATTAAATGATGATGATGTATATAAAGGGACTAACGCTATAGGAAAAGTTCTTCAATATGTAAAAGTCAAACTTGATATGACTCAAACTTGTGTATAGAAATTAATTTAATATGCAAGATAAATATACAAGAAATAGGGGGTGTAGCGATGCCCCCGAATTGAAAAAAAACGAGCACCGTCGCTTATGCAATGCTAGCGTCGCATAAGTGACGATGCTGTTTTTGGATTTTTTCTTTACGGGTAGTCGTCGCATTATTCGACGTTAAATGTGTGCGTCGCAAATAGCGTCGCTAACCAGCGATGTTATTTGCGAGGTTGGCAAACTAGATAGCGTCGCATATGCAACGTCCTGTGTTCTAGAGCGTCGCATAAGCGACGCTCTGGAATGTTAAAAAAAAAAATCCATTTCTCCTGGCACATTGGTGCCAGGATTTGGACGCGAGAGAAAGAAGAGAAAGAGAGAGAGAGAGAGAGAGAGAGAGTGAGAGAGAGAGAGACACGCATCTCATTGAAGCCAAGTATGCGCACACACACACACACTTACACACACATACACATGCATACACACACACATATACACACATAGACACACACACACATACACATAGACACACACACACATACACACACAAATACACACACATATACACACATAATGTTGCATACACACATGCACACATGATGCATACACATGCACACACATATACACATACACACACATACATACACATACACACACACATACACACACATATATGCATACACACACACATAGAGGGACATGCACACACATACACATACATGCATACATATGCATACATAATGCATATGCATATGCGTACATGCATACATACTTACATGCATACACACATATGCATACATAATGCACATGCATACATACACACACATAATGCATATGCATACATAATGCACATGCATACATACACATACATAATGCATATGCATACATAATGCACATGCATACATACACATACATAATGCATACACACACATATGCATACATAATGCATACACACACATACACACACATATGCATGCATACATGCATACACATACACACATACACACACATTAACACATACACACTCATAGACACACACACATACACATAGACGTGCACACACATACACACACATATACACACACATACACACATAGACACATACACACATAATGATGCATTCACACACATACACATGCATACACACATACACACACACATATATATGCATACACACACACATAGAGAGACATACACACACATACACATGCATACACACATACACACACATACACATAGCCACACACACACACATACACACACATATACACACACATACCCACATAGACACATACACACATGATGATGCATATACACACACGTACACATGCATACACACATACAGACACATATACACACACACACATACACACAAACACACATATATATGCATACACACACATAGAGAGAGACATACGCACACATACACATACATGCATACATATGCATACATAATTGTAGCGTTTCCTCAATCCCAATCTATCCCCAATCACAATCTTTCGATTACTCAGAAATAACAGTGGAGAGAAGAACGCAGAGATTGCACAAGGTAAAAGAAAATCTGATGCGGAAGAGTAGAACAAATATGACGCAGAGAAGGAAGAATTCTGATATTATAGATGTGAATCAATGGTTACAGTAGCTTTGGACAATAGCTTCTTGACGAAACCTCTACCTCCCGACCACCCCCGAGCTATCACAATCGCATTCTCACTCGCACTCTCAATCACACTCACTCTCACTCTCACTCTCAATCACACTCTCAATCACAAGGTAATTCTCAGATTTCTGTGTGTCCTCCGTGTTGATGCGCAGGCCTTCTTATCTTTTTTTCGTTTGATCGCAGTCGTGCTCCCCAAAGAAGTGTGCGATCCACCAAATTTAGAAAAAGTCTAGTTTCTCCAAAACTTTCGCAAAAAGCCATGCGATCGTAGTATACTTCCTTTCTTTAGCATACCTGTCAAAAATAGCAGAAAAACACCAAGAAGACATATCCGAAAACATACATAATTAGACATGGTGACACGTGAGCATGAGAATCACGGATTCGAATAGAATTAGACAAGCCCACGTTTTTTTTTTTTTTGTGTTGGAAAAAACGGCACTTTTCAAAGCCCTATAACTCAAAAACAATGAGGAATTAGGTTAAGCTTGTGAGAGACACTTTTATTCAATTTTTCGATCTGCACAATAGTGTTAGAGACATCCGAGGTCCAAATCCACCTCCAAATGCCACTTTTGAGCCCTGCAAGGTTTAAAATTCTAGAGAGAGAGTAAAATCAAGGCATTTTCTTACAATGAACTAAACGTAGGACCCCGAACGAGGTACTTAAAACATGATTCACAAAAATCTCACACAGGCACTTTTATTCTCTTCTACTTGCTCTACCTTTCCCTCATACAAAGTTTTCCTTAATTCTTTCATCTTCACCTTCAAAATCCCACTGGAAAACATGATGCAATTAAGGTCTAGAGAGAGAATATGAAACTTGTCAACCCAAAATTTTTCCTACATGCATAAAATGACCTAATTATTCGTTCTAAGCATTATCCCCACAATGAAATTCAGAAAGTTCAAAATGAATTATTTCACTAGAAAAGAGGCCTATTACAATTCTTCCCCCCTTTAAGAACTCTGTCCTCAGAGTTGGAAAGAAGGATAATGTGCTAGAAAGTCATCTAAATTTACCCAACTCGAATCTTCTACTGGGTATGAATGCCATTTCACCAAAATTTCTACTATAGATCTATTTCTAAGAAATCTTTCCTTCCTATCTAATATTATTTCCGGTTGAAGCTCAAAAGAGCCATCATCTTTCAGCTTATAATTGTCCTGCAAAACATGAGCAACATTAGACACATATCTTTTAAGTAAGCTAACATGAAATACAGGATGCACATTTAGATATTTAGGTAATTCCAGCAAATAAGCAAGAGATCCGATCTTTTTCAAAACTTTAAAAGGGCCTGCATATCGAGGAGAAAGTCTATGATCCTCCCCTAGCAACAAGTTAGACCGGTGAGGATTAACTTTAAGAAATACCATATCATTAACTTGGAATTCAAGTGCTCTTCTCTTTAAATCATAGAACTTCTTTTGTCTTTTCTGAGATTCTCTTATATGTTTCTTAATTTTTCCAAGTTCTTCATCCATCTTATCAAGCATTTCTTTGGATACTTCTACTTTATTTGGAAAACCCAAAAACGAAGGTGGAGTCAAACAATTATAACCATACATAGCTTCAAATGGAGTCATTTTTATAGATGCATGCCATGCACTATTGTATGCAAACTCAACCAAGGGTAAATATTCACTCCAATTATCCTGCTTTTCATTCACATACATACGCAACATATCCTCAACTACCCTGTTAACCCTCTCAGTTCCCCCATCAGTTTGTGGATGGAAAGCTGTACTCATACGAAGTTGAGTTCCAATGGATTCAAATGTCGCTTTCCAGAAGTTTGACGTAAATCTAGAATCTCTATCAGAAATTATGCTTTTAGGCATTCCATGCAATCGAAATATTTCTTTTACAAAGATTCTTGCAACATTCAAAGCAGTATCAGTCTTTTTCATAGGAAAGAAATGTGCCATCTTGGTAAGCCGATCGACTACAACAAATATGGTATCATGCTTACTTCTGGTCATAGGTAGCTTAGTGATAAAGTCCATAGAAATAGACTCCCACTTCTGATTTGGAACATCCAAAGGTTGAAGCATTCCTGGCATCCTCTTAAACTCAGATTTCACCTGTTGGTACTTCAAACATTCATTTACATATTTTCTAATATCCCGCTTCATACACGGCCAAAAGTAAGAATACTTTGTTTTAACATATGTCCTTGAATAACCTGGATGTGCAAAAAAAGGTGCATCATGACAATCATGCAGTATTTTAACTTTTAGTGGAGATTCAGAAGATAAGCATAGCCGATTGTTACAATACAGTGTTCCATTCTGCAAACGAAATTTTTCCTCATACGTCGATCCCTTGTTTGCATTCAAAGCATTCAAACTAGGTGCATAAAAAGGATCATGTTTTATCTCTTCTTGAATTTGATTGAGAAAATCAGAGTTTATTACAGAAACAAGATTACACAAAGGTCTCCGACTCAATGCATCAGCAACCTTATTTTCTTTACCAGCAAGATACTTAATGTCAAAATCATACTCGCTTAATAATTCAATCCAACGCTTCTGCCTGTTGTTAAGCAATGGTTGAGTGAAGATGTATTTTAGACTTTGATGATCTGTTTTCAATTCAAACTTAACCCCTAACAATAGATGTCTCCAATGCTTAAGTGCATGCACAACAGCAAGCATTTCTAAATCATGAGTAGGATAGTTAAGTTCATGCTTTCTTAGTTTTCTGGACTCATATGCGACCACCCTGCCATCCTGTGAAATAACACATCCTATCTGACTACCACTTGCATCACATGCAACCACAAAAGGCTTTCCCATTTCTGGTATTTTCAAAACACAATTCTCAACGACTTTTTGTTTCAATGTTTCAAATTATTTTTGACAGGCATCACTCCACGCAAATCCTACATTCTTTTTAGTTAATTCGGTGAGGGGAGTAGCTATCTTAGAGAAATCCTTAATATGTGCTCTTTCATATTGTGCCAACCCAAGAAAACTTCTAACATCTCTTACAGTCTTAGGAATCGGCCAATCAACTATTGTTTTTACTTTATCTTCATCTATAAGGATTCCTTCTTTTGATATTACTCTTCCTAGATACACAAGTTTATCCTTAGCAAAGAAACACTTACTCTTTTTCCCATACAATTTGTGTTCTCTAAGAGTTTGCAAAGTCTTCTTGAGATGTACTGCATGCTCCGAATCATCTTTAGAGTACACAAATATATCATCAAGGAAGACTAAGATGAATTCATCTAGGTAATCGTGAAAAATATTATTCATCAAGCACATAAATGTGGCAGGAGCGTTTGTTAAGCCAAAAGCTAGAACCGTAAACTCATAGTGACCATATCGTGTTCGAAAAGCCGTCTTAGGAATATCCTCTGTTTTGATCCTAATTTGGTGATATCTAGATCTTAAGTCAATCTTTGTGAATACGGTGGCTCCACTTAATTGACCTAATAAGTCATCTATGTGAGGGAGTGGATACTTATTCTTAATTGTTCTTTTATTCAACCCCCTATAGTCAATGCATAATCTGTAAGAGCCGTCTTTCTTCTTCTGAAATAAAACAGGCGCACCCCAAGGTGAGACACTCGGTTTTATTAAGCCTTTCTTCAAAAGATCATCTAATTGAATCTTAAGCTCCTTTAGTTCATCAATGTTAAATCTATAGGGTGCTCTAGAATATGGTTCCCTCCCTGGATATAGGTCAATGGCGTGGTCAATCTGCCTAGGTGGGGGTATACCAGGCAAGTCTTCTGGAAATACATCGGCATATTCTTTCAAGAGATTTCCTACGTAATCTGGAATATCTTCGTCATTACCTTCCTGATGCAGATTGTTCACATACACTACAAATGTTTGCAGCCATCACGTATACCTCTAATTATCTACATAGCAGAAATAAGAGTAGGCCTAGGATTAAGGACGTCACCTACAATATGAATAGATTCATCATTTAGCTTCACAGTGATCGTTCTTTGTTCACAATTAATTGTCGCAGAATTTTTAACTAACCAATCCATACCTATGACTACATCACTCTGTTTCATCTCAATTACATGGAAGCTCCCAGAAAAGCGTTTATTAGAAAGAGTAAATTCAAGGTTTTCAACATATCCTTTCGTGTAGTGTAATCGTCCATTGGCCACCTCTACAGGTCTGGTTATCTGCATATTTAGGGCTATCCCTAGATTCTGTACCAATTTGAAAGATAGAAAACAATGGGTACTACCTGAATCGATCAAAAATCTAGTTTTATGCGCAGAAATCATACCCAGAATCATGATTACAGAAGCCTTTGGGAAAGAACTAACCACCATGCAACGTAAAGTAGAGTTAGTGCACTTACCGCCATCATCTGCTTCCTCAATAATTGTACCCTCCTCGATGATGTTTATTGCTTTTGATTGTGCGGGCCGAAAGACTGCCTTGTTCGGGCACTCATATGTCCGATGCCCTTGCTCCCCGCAACGAAAACACAGACCAAGTCTTTTTGCCCTCTCAATAAAATTAGGGTCTTGTTGCCACTCAATTGGTTGACGCCTCCTTTGATTTTCCACCCGCCGAGCAGGGTTCTCACCTTGGTCGTTAGAAGATGGAGTTTTCTTTGAATTGTTCATGTTCATTGCAACAGGTCTTTGTGGCCTATGTCCTATTGCAATGAATCTGCTTCTATTTGCCTTCTGCAAATTGAACTTTTCCATCTTCTCAAAGTTCTCAGCCATCGCAACAGCATCAAGAAAATCAATGCATCCAGATCCCTTGACTTGATAGCGAAGTTCCTCACGAAGCCCTTCAATAAATTTACTCTTTAGAGCATTACCACTAACCTCTAATGCATATTTATGAAGACGTAGGAACTTCTGTTTGTACTCATCAACAGATAAGCTATGCTTGTCACTTTCGTGTTGTCAGAAATTGTAGAACTCCATCTTCTTCTCCATATGGTAGTGTGGAGAACAATAGCGTTTTTCAGCTTGTTCTCTAAATTCCTTCCATAGAACAGGATCAGAACGCGTTCGAGTTTGCATATATGACTTCCACCATAGCTTCGCGATCCCACGCAGATGCAGGATCCCAACTTTTGCCTTGGACTCTTCACTAAATTGTCAAAGATCAAAGAAATCCTCTAGTTCTTCAATCCATGCCTCAAGATCTTCGCCACTCTTCTTCTCGCCATCAAAATCATTTAACTTTGCCTTCTTGAAGACTTGGTTAAGGGCAAACTCACCTGGTTCCATATCTTCAGAATTGCGTTTTTTTTTTTCGCGAGGTACGCTAGATGTTCCCGCACCTTCATCTATTTCATCGTTCAGCTCCACAAACAAATTTGTTGCTCCTTCTGGTTGCTTTCCCCCTCGTTCTTTGCGCAATTCACCAAGAAGGTTCTGAATAAGCTCCTCTTGTTCACGAACCTTTTGTGTTAGACCTTCCATCGTTCCCGCGGATTGATTCTGCTCTGATACCACTTGTAGCGTTTCCTCAATCCCAATCTATCCCCAATCACAATCTTTCGATTACTCAGAAATAACAGTGGAGAGAAGAACGCAGAGATTGCACAAGGTAAAAGAAAATCTGATGCGGAAGAGTAGAACAAATATGACGCAGAGAAGGAAGAATTCTGATATTATAGATGTGAATCAATGGTTACAGTAGCTTTGGACAATATCTTCTTGACGAAGCCTCTACCTCCCGACCACCCCCGAGCTATCACAATCGCATTCTCACTCGCACTCTCAATCACACTCTCACTCTCACTCTCACTCTCAATCACACGCTCAATCACAAGGTAATTATCAGATTTCTATGTGTCCTCCGTGTTGATGTGCAGGCCTTCTTATCTTTTTTCCGTTTGATCGCAGCCGTGCTCCCCAAAGAAGTGTGTGATCCACCAAATTTAGAAAAAGTCGAGTTTCTACAAAACTTTCGCAAAAAGCCATGCGATCGTAGTATACTTCCTTTCTTTAGCATACCTGTCAAAAATAGCAGAAAAACACCAAGAAGACATATCTGAAAACATACATAATTAGACATGGTGACACGTGAGCATGAGAATCACGGATTCGAATAGAATTAGACAAGCCCAAGTTTTTTTTTTTTTTTTTTTTTTTAGTGTTGGAAAAAACGGCACTTTTCAAAGCCCTGTAACTCAAAAACAATGAGAAATTAGGTTAAGCTTGTGAGAGACACTTTTATTCAATTTTTCGATCTGCACAATAGTGTTAGAGACGTCCGAGGTCCAAATCCACCTCCAAATGCCACTTTTGAGCCCTGCAAGGTTTAAAATTCTAGAGAGAGTAAAATCAAGGCATTTTCTTACAATGAACTAAACGTAGGACCCTGAACGAGGTACTTAAAACATGATTCACAAAAATCTCACACAGGCACTTTTATTCTCTTCTACTTGCTCTACCTTTCCCTCATACAAAGTTTTCCTTAATTCTTTCATCTTCACCTTCAAAATCCCACTGGAAAACATGATGCAATTAAGTTCTAGAGAGAGAATATGAAACTTGTCAAACCAAAATTTTTCCTACATGCATAAAATGACCTAATTATTTGTTCTAAGCATTATCCCCACAATGAAATTCAGAAAGTTCATAATGAATTATTTCACTAGAAAAGAGGCCTATTACAATTCTTCCCCCCTTTAAGAACTCTGTCCTTAGAGTTGGAAAGAAGGGTAATGTGCTAGAAAGTCATCTAAATTTACCCAACTCGAATCTTCTACTGGGTATGAATGCCATTTCACCAAAATTTCTACTATAGATCTATTTCTAAGAAATCTTTCCTTCCTATCTAATATTATTTCAAAAGAGCCATCATCTTTCAGCTTATAATTGTCCTGCAAAACATGAGCAACATTAGACACATATCTTTTAAGTAAGCTAACATGAAATACAGGATGCACATTTAGATATTTAGGTAATTCCAGCAAACAAGCAAGAGATCCGATCTTTTTCAAAACTTTAAAAGGGTCTCCATATCGAGGAGAAAGTCTATGATCCTTCCCTAGCAACAAGTTAGATCGGTGAGGATTAACTTTAAGAAATACCATATCATTAACTTGGAATTCAAGTGGTCTTCTCTTTAAATCATAGAACTTCTTTCGTCTTTTCTGAGATTCTCTTATATGTTTCTTAATTTTTCCAAGTTCTTCATCCATCTTATCAAGCATTTCTTTGGATACTTCTACTTTATTTGGAAAACCCAAAAACGAAGGTGGAGTCAAACAATTATAACCATACATACCTTCAAATGGAGTCATTTTTATAGATGCATGCCATGCACTATTGTATGCAAACTCAACCAAGGGTAAATATTCACTCCAATTATCCTGCTTTTCATTCACATACATACGCAACATATCCTCAACTACCCTGTTAACCCTCTCAGTTTCCCCATCAGTTTGTGGATGGAAAGCTGTACTCATACGAAGTTGAGTTCCAATGGATTCAAATGTCGCTTTCCAGAAGTTTGACGTAAATCTAGAATCTCTATCAGAAATTATGCTTTTAGGCATTCCATGCAATCGAAATATTTCTTTTACAAAGATTCTTGCAACATTCAAAGCAGTATCAGTCTTTTTCATAGGAAAGAAGTGTGCCATCTTGGTAAGCCGATCGACTACAACAAATATGGTATCATGCTTACTTCGGGTCATAGGTAGCTTAGTGATAAAGTCCATAGAAATAGACTCCCATTTCTGATTTGGAACATCCAAAGGTTGAAGCATTCCTAGCATCCTCTTAAACTCAGATTTCACCTGTTGGCACTTCAAACATTCATTTACATATTTTCTAATATCCCGCTTCATACACCGCCAAAAGTAAGAATACTTTGTTTTAACATATGTCCTTGAATAACCTAGATGTGCAGAAAAAGGTGCATCATGACAATCATGCAGTATTTTAACTTTTAGTGGAGATTCAGAAGATAAGCATAGCCAATTGTTACAATACAGTGTTCCATTCTGCAAATGAAATTTTTCCTCATATGTCGATCCCCTGTTCGCATTCAAAGCATTCAAAATAGGTGCATAAAAAGGATCCTGTTTTATCTCTTCTTGAATTTGATTGAGAAAATCAGAGTTTATTACAGAAACAAGATTATACAAAGGTCTCCGACTCAATGCATCAGCAACCTTATTTTCCTTACCAGCAAGATACTTAATGTCAAAATCATACTCGCTTAATAATTCAATCCAACGCTTCTGCCTGTTGTTAAGCAATGGTTGAGTGAAGATGTATTTTAGACTTTGATGATCTGTTTTCAATTCAAACTTAACCCCTAACAATAGATGTCTCCAATGCTTAAGTGCATGCACAACAGCAAGCATTTCTAAATCATGAGTAGGATAGTTAAGTTCATGCTTTCTTAGTTTTCTGGACTCATATGCGACCACCCTGCCATCCTGTGAAATAACACATCCTATCTGACTACCACTTGCATCACATGCAACCACAAAAGGCTTTCCCATTTCTGGTATTTTCAAAACACAATTCTCAACGACTTTTTGTTTCAATGTTTCAAATGATTTTTGACAGGCATCACTCCACGCAAATCCTACATTCTTTTTAGTTAATTCGGTGAGGGGAGTAGCTATCTTAGAGAAATCCTTAATATGTGCTCTTTCATATTGTGTCAACCCAAGAAAACTTCTAACATCTCTTACAGTCTTAGGAATCGGCCAATCAACTATTGTTTTTACTTTATCTTCATCTATAAGGATTCCTTCTTTTGATATTACTCTTCCTAGATACACAAGTTTATCCTTAGCAAAGAAACACTTACTCTTTTTCCCATACAATTCGTGTTCTCTAAGGCTTTGCAAAGTCTTCTTGAGATGTACTGCGTGCTCCGAATCATCTTTAGAGTACACAAATATATCATCAAGGAAGACTAAGATGAATTCATCTAGGTAATCGTGAAAAATATTATTCATCAAGCACATAAATGTGGCAAGAGCGTTTGTTAAGCCAAAAGTTAGAACCGTAAACTCATAGTGACCATATCGTGTTCGAAAAGCCGTCTTAGGAATATCCTCTGTTTTGATCCTAATTTGGTGATATCTAGATCTTAAGTCAATCTTTGTGAATACGGTCGCTCCACTTAATTGACCTAATAAGTCATCTATGTGAGGGAGTGGATACTTATTCTTAATTGTTCTTTTATTCAACCCCCTATAGTCAATGCATAATTTGTAAGAGCCGTCTTTCTTCTTCTGAAATAAAACAGGCGCACCCCAAGGTGAGACACTCGGTTTTATTAAGCCTTTCTTCAAAAGATCATCTAATTGAATCTTAAGCTCCTTTAGTTCATCAATGTTAGATCTATAGGGTGCTCTAGAATATGGTTCACTCCCTGGATATAGGTCAATGGCGTGGTCAATCGGCCTAGGTGGGGGTATACCAGGCAAGTCTTCTAGAAATACATCGGCATATTCTTTCAAGAGATTTCCTACGTAATCTGGAATATCTTCGTCATTACCTTCCTGATGCAGATTGTTCACATACACTACAAATGTTTTGCAGCCATCACGTATACCTCTAATTATCTGCATAGCAGAAATAAGAGTAGGCTTAGGATTAAGGACGTCACCTAGAATATGAATAGATTCATCATTTAGCTTCACAGTGATCGTTCTTTGTTCACAATTAATTGTCGCAGAATTTTTAACTAACCAATCCATACCTATGATTACATCACTCTATTTCATCTCAATTACATGGAAGCTCCTAGAAAAGCGTTTATAAGAAAGAGTAAATTCAAGGTTTTCAACATATCCTTTCGTGTAGTGTAATCGTCCATTGGCCATCTCTACAGGTCTGGTTATCTGCATATTTAGGGCTATCCCTAGATTCTGTACCAATTTGAAAGATAGAAAACAATGGGTACTACCTGAATCGATCAAAAATCTGGTTTTATGCGCAGAAATCATACCCGGAATCATGATTACAGAAGCCTTTGGGAAAGAACTAACCACCATGCAACGTAAAGTAGAGTTAGCGCACTTACCGCCATCATCTGCTTCCTCAATAATTGTACCCTCCTCGATGATGTTTATTGCTTTTGATTGTGCGGGCCGAAAGACTCCCTTGTTCGGGCACTCATATGTCCGATGCCCTTGCTCCCCGCAACGAAAACACAGACCAAGTCTTTTTGCCCTCTCAATAAAATTAGGGTCTTGTTGCCACTCAATTGGTTGACGCCTCCTTTGATTTTCCACTGGCCGAGCAGGGTTCTTACCTTGGTCGTTAGAAGATGGAGTTTTTTATGAATTGTTCATGTTCATTGCAACAGGTCTTTGTGGCCTATGTCCTATTGCAATGAATCTGCTTCTATTTGCCTTCTGCAAATTGAACTTTTCCATCTTCTCAAAGTTCTCAGCCATCACAACAGCATCAAGAAAATCAATGCATCCAGATCCCTTGACTTGATAGCGAAGTTCCTCACGAAGCCCTTCAATAAATTTACTCTTTAGAGCATTACCACTAACCTCTAATGCATATTTATGAAGACGTAGGAACTTCTCTTTGTACTCATCAACAGATAAGCTATGCTTGTCACTTTCGTGTTGTCGGAAATTGTAGAACTCCATCTTCTTCTCCATATGGTAGTGTGGAGAACAATAGCGTTTTTCAGCTTGTTCTCTAAATTCCTTCCATAGAACAGGACCAGAACGCGTTCGAGTCTGCATATATGACTTTCACCATAGCTTCGCGATCCCACACAGATGTAGGATCCCAACTTTTGCCTTGGACTCTTCACTAAATTGTCAAAGATCAAAGAAATCCTCTAGTTCTTCAATCCATGCCTCAAGATCTTCGCCACTCTTCTTCTCGCCATCAAAATCATTTAACTTTGCCTTCTTGAAGACTTGGTTAAGGGCAAACTCACCTGGTTCCATATCTTCAGAATTGCGTTTTTGTTTTTCGCGAGGTACGCTAGATGTTCCCGCACCTTCATCTATTTCATGGTTCAGCTCCACAAACAAATTTGTTGCTCCTTCTGGTTGCTTTCCCCCTCGTTCTTTGCGCAATTCACCAAGAAGCTTCTGAATAAGCTCCTCTTGTTCAGGAACCTTTTGTGTTAGACCTTCCATCGTTCCCGCGGATTGATTCTGCTCTGATACCACTTGTAGCGTTTCCTCAATCCCAATCTATCCCCAATCACAATCTTTCGATTACTCAGAAATAAAAGTGGAGAGAAGAACGCAGAGATTGCACAAGGTAAAAGAAAATCTGATGTGGAAGAGTAGAACAAATATGACGCAGAGAAGGAAGAATTCTGATATTATAGATGTGAATCAATGGTTATAGTAGCTTTGGACAATAGCTTCTTGACGAAGCCTCTACCTCCCGACCACCCCCGAGCTATCACAATCGCATTCTCACTCGCACTCTCAATCACACTCTCACTCTCACTCTCAATCACACTCTCAATCACAAGGTAATTCTCAGATTTCTGTGTGTCCTCCGTGTTGATGCGCAGGCCTTCTTATCTTTTTTCTGTTTGATCGCAGCCGTGCTCCCCAAAGAAGTGTGCGATCCACCAAATTTAGAAAAAGTCGAGTTTCTCCAAAACTTTCGCAAAAAGCCATGCGATCGTAGTATACTTCCTTTCTTTAGCATACCTGTCAAAAATAGCAGAAAAACACCAAGAAGACATATCCGAAAACATACATAATTAGACATGGTGACACGTGAGCATGAGAATCACGGATTCGAATAGAATTAAACAAGCCCACGTTTTTTTTTTTTTTTTTTTTGTGTTGGAAAAAACGGCACTTTTCAAAGCCCTGTAACTCAAAAACAATGAGGAATTAGGTTAAGCTTGTGAGAGACACTTTTATTCAATTTTTCGATCTGCACAATAGTGTTAGAGACATCCGAGGTCCAAATCCACCTCCAAATGCCACTTTTGAGCCCTGCAAGGTTTGAAATTCTAGAGAGAGTAAAATCAAGGCATTTTCTTACAATGAACTAAATGTAGGACCCCGAACGAGGTACTTAATACATGATTCACAAAAATCTCACACAGGCACTTTTATTCTCTTCTACTTGCTCTACCTTTCCCTCATACAGAGTTTTCCTTAATTCTTTCATCTTCACCTTCAAAATCCCACTGGAAAACATGATGCAATTAAGGTCTAGAGAGAGAATATGAAACTTGTCAACCCAAAATTTTTCCTACATGCATAAAATGACCTAATTATTCATTCTAAGCATTATCCCCACAATGAAATTCAGAAAGTTCAAAATGAATTATTTCACTAGAAAAGAGGCCTATTACAATAATGCATATGCACATGCATACATTACATACTTACATGCATACATACACATACATAATGCATACACACACATATGCATACATAATGCATACATAATGCATACACACACATATGCATACATACATGCATACACATACACACATAGACACATACACACACATAGACACATATGCACACATAAACACATACACACTCATAGACGCACACACATACACATCGACACACACACACACATACATACATACATATACACACACATAGACACATACACAGTAGAGGGGCATTAAGGACATGGCATCTAAGACTTCCTCGATGCTCAACTCATAAACAGAGAATGGAATTGAAGAAGAGGGACACCAAGCTCCCACAAAATCACTCACATGAAAAACACACAGCACTGCCAAGGCAAGGGTGGTCCGCGCCGCCTTGTCACACAAATACAATGGCACTCTTAGGATGGGGATGATCACATTGCCCTCCTAGTACACTTAAACACAATCAACACAAAGGTACTCTTAAGGCAAGGGTGATCCGCACCACCCTCTTAGTACCAACGCACAAAACACAAATCATTCACAAGAATGAGATTCTCAATGAAAAGAGGAGCCAAGTGGTACCACAATCTTCAATGGGTTTGGGGAATGATGGAGAAGAGGGAAGGAAGATGGAAGAAGTAGGAAATGAGAGAAGAAGAGAGGGTGTATTGGATAGAATAAGCAAAGATTCAGGGTAATGGAAATGGAAGGAATTGGAGAAATGAACTTGATTGAAATAGAAAATATTACAAAGACATGGGGGACTTACAAATTAGGAGCTTGTATAGCTCTCTCAATACAATGACATAGAGTAGACTCCTCCGCCTAGGTTTGGAGTGCTCACTACACCTGCATCGGGTACCTGCAGACAACTCTTCTTGTTTTGAGGGCACCCAAGGGGGTCCTTTTATGGGTCTTTTGGGAAGATATTTGGAGATGATATTATTTGGGATAATCTTCTAAATGTGACACTTGTGTGGTGGAAAATACAATATTGATAAAATCCTAGAAGATTTTTGGCCATTCTAAGGTGTTCATCTTATCCCATATGGTCATATCTTTGATTTTTTCAATCATAAAAATACTATAAATAGCACCTCCATTTCGTGGGAGTGAGCCTCAAATCCGAGTTTGGGCGTTTGGAATATTTTATGCATGGTTTTGGGCCCAAAAAGTCAATCACATGTGTCCCTTTTGTCAAAAATCTTTGTGTAGGACTCAAAAGTCTATGGTGGGGCTTGAGTCGTTGAAAAGTTTTTTGGACTCTTTCAAAAGGGAGAGTGGGTCAAGCTTAAGTATTTGAATTTTATAAATTTACTTGTCCCACTCCATATTTAGCTTGGGATTTGATTCTACCATTCACTATAGGTAAGGGTAGCTAGTTTACTAGGGTGGGGCCCACCTTATTCTTGGATTTTTATTTCCTTCAAATACATATATTTATAGTTTCCTTGAAGGTTTGAAAAATAAAAATACTATAGGGGTACATATCTATACATAAGGTATTATTAAGGAAAAAAATATTTCCTCATACTTAGCCCTCCCTTTGGCTAGAGGCATTCATGTCTCTAGCCTTCAAAGGGTTTGTTGATGTTCCAAGGTGGCTCATCTTCTTGTACTACTGATATGTATTTCTCCCTTGATTGTTCCTATTGTTCATTGCTTTCTTCTATCCTCTGCCAGTATTTCTTTAACCTCCATCCATTGACCTTCGTCTTGTGTAGCTTCCCTGACATATCCATGAGTTGATAGCTTCCATTCTTGAACTTTGTCTTGATCAGAAACGGTCCTTCCCATCGTGGTTGGAACTTTGTATCATGCATGTTATCAAAACGATTATCATACCTTAAAACAAGAGTTCCTTTCATTAACCCTTTATCCTTTAGTTGTTTGTTGAATTCCTCCCTTCTTTTCTCTGCTTGATTGATGTAATGTTCCACTGCAAGCTCCCTTTTCATACTCAAGTGTTGTAGATCTATAAGCCTCTTTTGAATGACCTCTTCTTCACTTTCTGCACTTTCTTTTAGCAGTATACGGAGACTTGGGATTTCCACTTCTATTGGTAATAAGGCTTCTTGTCCATACACTAAATGAAAAGGAGTGAATCCTAAGGATGCCTTGTAGGATGTGTGATATGCCCATAATGCTGCAGTGAGGTGCTGGTCCCATTCCTTAGGGTGCTTCTTTACCTGCTTACTGATGATTTTACAAAGAATTCCATTGGTCTTTTCAACAAGACCATTACATTGAGGATAATAGGGTGTGGAGTATATATGCCTTATGTTTAATCTAATCAATAGATCATTCAAAACAACTTATCTAAAACCTGGACCATGATGAGACACTATCTCTAAAGGTATCCCAAATCTACAACATATGAAATCATAAATGAACTTCCCAATATCTTGTGCGGTTGTCCTTTTTGTGCTAGCTGCTTCTACCCATCTAGTCATGTAGTCCACTGCCACAATGATGTACTCCTTCCCTGAGCTTTTCCTTGGTAGGGGTCCAATTGCATCGATTCCCCACTTCTCAAATGGCCCATAAGATATGACTGGTGTCCTTGGTTCATACATAAGCCTCTTATTCCCTGTAATCTGACATTTATTACATGTTTTACACCAATATTGAACATCTTTATGAAGTATAGGCCATGTATACCCTGCTTGAAGTACATTCCTTATCGTTATCTCATGTGAGAAGTGTCCTCCACATGCATGATCATGACATGATTCAAGAATGCTCTTTATTTCATCTGATATGGGGATCCTTCTAAGGATAAGATCCTTACCTTTCTCATAGAGATGGTCTCCTATGAGTTGGTATTGTAGATCCTTCTTCGCTAATCTATGCCTTTGTACCTTGCTTAGGTGCTTGGGTGCTTCTCCAGTTTCCAGAAACTCGATGATATCTTGTAATCCTTCTTGACCTACAACTCTGTCGTCTCCCAGCTTCATGGATGCTATGAAACCATCAAATTGCTCATTTGCTAATGCATCTGCTTCTAAATTTTCGCTCCTTGGTACATGACATATTTGAGTGTTATCAAATTGTTTCAATAACACTCTTACCTTTTTCAACCATTCAAACAAATTTTGGTTTTTGCAACACCAAACATTTTGTAATTGCTTAATTATCAACATTGAGTCTCCTTTGATGATCAACCTTTTGATATCATGTTGAACACATTCATGCAAGGCCTCACATAGTGCTGCATATTCTACTTCATTATTTGAATGAGCATTAGGAAGAGCTATACCTTTCTTGAAGATAAGCTGTTTGTTTTGGTCATATATCAGAAATCCTCCTGTTGCTTTGTCGACCTGCTTCTTATAGGCACCATCAAAAAATACAGTATGTGCATCTTCAATATCTTCTTCATGCAAGGTTGCTCCCCTCTCCCTCTCTGGATATTTTCCTCTCCCACTTCCTATAGGTGAGTATGTCTGCAAGACTAGCTCTTGTGCTTTCCTCTACTACAAAATTATAGTTATATCCTTGAAGTTCAAGAACCCATTTAGCTATTCTAGATGAGATGCTCATATGTTGTGCCACATATGGAAATGCATGATCTGTTGTAAGAATAATGAAAGGCCTAGCGAGAAGGTAAGACCGAAACTTCCTTACTCCAAACATAAGTGCATACATGAGTTTCTCTGCATCTGTGTATCTCTTCTCATTTTCTTTCATTACCTTGCTAGCAAAGTAAATAGGATGCATGTGAGATATCTTTGTATCCTTCTGGAGTAAGACCACTCCGATTGCTTCTTCACCTGCACTTGGACACACATAGAAAGTCTCTCCCATATTTGGTGGCATCAATGTGGGTAGAGTATTGAGTACTCTTTTGATTTCTTCAAAACATTCATTATGGATATCCTCCCATGTAAAGACACTATCTTGTGCAAGATTTTGTAATGGAGATATGATTTCAGATAGAAGGTGGATGAACCGTGACATGTAGCGTACCTTTTGTACAAAAGTGAGGTTCTGCTTTGTTGTTGTTGGAGGAGGTAGAGCCAATAAGGCTTCCACTTTGGATGGATCAACTTTAATCCCCTTTTCTGATATGAGATGTCCAAGGAGAACTACTTCTTTCTCAGCAATATGACATTTGTCAAGATTCAATTGACCCCCAAGCTCATACAATCTTTTTAAACCTTCTTCAACTTTTTGACAATGCATGGCTCTAGTGCTATATATGCAAAAGTCATCCATGTACACCCTTATTGATGATCCAAAGAATGGTTGAAAAACATAGTTCATAAACCTTTGAAATGTTGTAGGTGCATTGGTTAGGCCAAAAGGCATTACCCGATAAGCAAAGCATCCCCATGGCGTAATGAATGTGGTCTTCCTTTGGTCCTCCTCGGCTATCCGAATTTGAAAGTACCCTGAGTATCCATCACATACAGTGTACCTTTCATGATTTGCCACTTCATTTAGAATCTCATCTTGGAAGGGTAGTGGAAAATGATCTCTCTTTGTTTCTGCATTTAAGGGTTTATAGTCTACACACACCCTCCATTTACCATTGTTCTTTGGGGTAACTACTACTGGAGACACCCATTCTGAATTTGATACAGGGTAAATGAAACCAGCCTTTATGAGTCTATTTACCTCATTTAACAGATCATCTTGTTAAAGTGTTCCGATCCTTCTGAGCTTTTACGCCACTGGCTTTGCTTCTGGCTTGATTTCAATATGATGTTGAATAGCAGTTACACCTTGTATCTCATTATAATCTTTAATGAACAATTTGGGGTACCTTTTGAGCATGTTGATGTATGTGATCCTTTCCTCTAAGGTGAGATCTTTTGCTAGCATCTTTTGGAGATCCGCTTCAGGCATGGAGTCCTCACATTGTGGTTTTTGTAGATCATCCTCTTTGCCTCCCTCTTCTTTTCCTTGGAAGATCACGCCCATGACTTCGAGTGTTGATGAAGCACTTTCAGTTGTCGATTCCTCACTGCTAGAATCGCTATCATAACAAGAACTTTCTTCATCTATTGTTGTTTCATACCTGTGATCTTCCTTCTTTTGGTCCTTCAAATCATACGTAACTGACTTTGTTCTATCATTTGGTTTGAGAACTAGAAGGCTAGAAACCCATTTCGGATGTGCTTTAACTGCAATTAACCATGGATGTCCTAATATGATGGGGTAGCCCTCCCCCTTGGTTGCAATTACATACATATCCAAAGCAAACTCTATATCACATACTGTAATTCTTAAATTTTTTATCATACCAACACATTTAACAACACTATTATTTGCCATTTTAGCTTGATACGCAGATGGTCCTATCACATCCAAGCCTAACCTATGCATTGTTTTTTCTGTCATCACACACATCTGTGCTCCGCCATCCACGTACACATTCAAAACTCTTTTTCCTTTCACATACACATCCACTATGGGTACCACATCATCACATGCATTGGCTCTTATAAGGTTAAGTTCCTTTTTTTTAGCCCTCCTAGTGCTTACTAGCTTGGACCATTCCCTCTTAGTTTTTGAAGATAGTTGGAGTAATTGTGGCCAAGTGATATTTGGTTTCTGTGTAGATATATCCTCAATCAAGTCATAAGGTTTGATACCGTTACCTAGAGGAAAGTCTTCCATCGTGATCTTCCTCCTTGGCCTTCTCTTTCTTTTACTAGCTTCATCTTCTGCAACTCTGCCTTTCTTTGTTTGTGTACCCATGCTTGAATCTTCATCTTGAGATCAGTCTCTGTCTTGCACCCTTATCCTCTTGATTGGCATCGTATCCATGGTCTCTTGTTCCTCGGTCAGCTCCAAAACATTCACTTGCCTTTAGTCACCTTGAGCCATTGGGACAGGTGGAATATTTGCTTGCTATTGTTGTTGTTCCTGTGCATATTGTGGCAGCCTCCTAATAGGATACATATCACCTGGATTCCTATGAGGGTGAGGCCAATTGTAAATACCATGACCACATTCGTTGCAATTGTAGCATATAAACTCGTGTGCTTATCGTCGTTGTCCTCGATTTTGTTCCCTTTGTGTTCTGTCTTGTTGGCTCCTCACCAAGTTGTGTTAGTTGTTCCAGCTGTTGTGTGAGCTTCTGCAAAATATCTTGTTGTGGATCTTCTCCTTTCTCTAATTGTGCAACTAGTACTAGTGGAACAACATCCATATGTTCTACTTTTTCAACTTTTGAAGACTGAAACTTTAATTTTCCACACTTAACTCTTGCTATATCTAATACTTCTTCAAAAGTACCTAGAAATTGTGACTCCACCTTTTGCTTTAGAGAAGGGAAGAGTCCTGAGATGAGTCTATCCCTTTTCAAGAACTGTGAAGCTACTTCATTTGCCCCTAGGCTACTCTCCCAATTACTCCACACACACTGAAACTTAGACTCATAATTTGAAAAGTCTTCAAGTGTGACTTGCCTGAGTGAGAGCAATTGTTGCCACAATCCTTCTGGTGTATCCTTCTTTCCATATCATGCTATGAACGCTTCACGCACTGCTTCCCATATTCCTGTTGCTTTGTTGGATAAGTTGTCGTACCATTTTCTTGCTTCCTCCTTTAGGACCAATGGGAAAGCCTTTAGCTTGATTGCTTCTTGATCCCTTCCTGAGACAAGGTATGCCATCTCCAAGTTGTCCAAAAGCTCTGCAGCATCTTTGTTGGGTCTTCCATAGAAATGTGGGAAGATTGATGCCATGATTGAACTTGAAATTGGCTTTCTTACAAAAGAATGAAGATCCAGACGTCAAAACTAAGGGTATATTCTAGAACTGGAAAGATAAAGGGTTCTTGAGATTCAAGGATTTCTGTCAAATGCTCTGCCCCGAAATGATAGACTATGCGTTGTTGGAAGAATATCTTTCTACTATATATGGTATGGACAGAAAGAAGGGGTCTTGGTTGATAAGGTTGGTTGGGACGAATGGGACGATTTTGGTTGTTGGGGTTTTGGAAATTCATGAATGAGTTCCTCAGTGGGGGCACAAGGTTATGAGAGGGGCATTAAGGAAATGGCATCTAACACTTTCTCGATGCTCAACTCATAAACAAGAATGGAATTGAAGAAGACAAGCTCCTACAAAATCACTCACATGAAAAATACACAGCACTGCCAAGGCAAGGGTGGTCCGTGCCGCCTTGTCACACAAATACAATGGCACTCTTAGGATGGGGATGATCACGCTGCCCTCTTAGTACACTTAAACACAATCAACACAAAGGTACTCTTAAGGCAAGGGTGATCCGCACCACCCTCTTAGTACCAACGCACAAAACACAAATCATTCACAAGAATGAGATTCTCAATGAAAAGAGGAGCCAAGTGGTACCACAATCTTCAATGGGTTTGGGGAATGATGGAGAAGAGGGAAGGAAGATGGAAGAAGTAGGAAATGAGAGACAAAGAGAGGGTGTATTGGATAGAATAAGCAAAGATTCAGGGTAGTGGAAATGGAAGGAATTGGAGAAATGAACTTGATTGAAATAGAAAATATTACAAAGACATGGGGGACTTACAAATTAGGATCTTGTATAGCTCTCTCAATACAATGACATAGGGTAGACTCCTCCACCTAGGTTTGGAGTGCTCACTACACCTGCATCGGGTACCTGCATACAACTCTTCTTGTTTTGAGGGCACCCAAGGGGGTCCTTTTATAGGTCTTTTGGGAAGATATTTGGAGATGATATTATTTGGAAGAATCTTCTAGATGTGACACTTGTGTGGTGGAAAATACAATATTGACAAAATCCTAGAAGATTTTTGGCCATTCTAAGATGTTCATCTTATTCCATATGGTCGTATCTTTGATTTTTTCATGAAAAATCATAAAAATACTATAAATAGCACCTCCATTTAGTGGGAGTGAGCCTCAAATCCGAGTTTGGGCGTTTGGAATATTTTATGCATGGTTTTGGGCCCAAAAAGTCAATCACATGTGTCCCTTTTGTCAAGAATCTTTGTGTAGGACTCAAAAGTCTATGGTGGGGCTTGAGTCGTTGAAAAGTTTTTTGGACTCTTTCAAAAGGGAGAGTGGGTCAAGCTTAAGTATTTGGATTTTATAAAACTACTTGTCCCACTCCATATTTAGCTTGGGATTTGATTCTACCATTCACTGCAGGTAAGGGTAGCTAGTTTACTAGGGTGGAGCCCACCTTATTCTTGGATTTTTATTTCCTTCAAATACATATATTTATGGTTTCGTTGAAGGTTTGAAAAATAAAAACATATCTATACATAAGGTATTATTAAGGAGGGGTTTCAAAAAAATTTTCCTCAACACATAGACATATACACACATAATGATGCATACACACACATGCACAACTATATTGATGTCTTACCAAAATGATGGCAATAATGAAAACATATGAGCAGATTAGATAGTAAATTCTACTCTAGTTATCGATCAATAACTTGAAGCTTCTGAATGGATATCAGATTATAGATTTTTTTATTAACTTGAATAATGATGAATCCTACTAGAGAGATGAAATCATGTTCTTTTAAGTTAGAACATGAAGCGGTATGCCTAATTATTTTATATATAGCTTTATCTTCGAGGAGCAAATTTTTATCATGTATGTATGCATATGTGTATGTATTCATGTGTATTATCTGTATACATATGTTAGTATGCATATGTATGTATTTCATGTATATGTATGTGTTTGCATGTGTGTGATATATGTATACATGTGTTAGTATGCATATGTGTATATATGCATATGCATTTATGTAAAATATTCATGTATTCATGTAATATATGCAAGTGTTTATACTTGTGTACATGTATGTATGTATATGTGTCTATGTGTAAATATGTATGCATGTATATATATGTTTATGTGTGCATGTAGGCATGTATATGTGATGTGTACATGTATATATGTATAGATGTATATGTGTAAATGTGTACATGTAAATATATATGCTTGTATATATATATTTATGTGTGCATTTAGGCATGTGTGTGTGATGCATAATATATCTACTCCATTAGGTCAATAGGCATATATACAAGCCGGGAGAAAAAAACCTCCTAAAGAGGGAAAAAAGTGCCCCGGTGGTCCTAGTGTGTTCACACACATCACTACCTAAATATATCAACAAATCCCCCCTGGGAGTGATGTGGTGAACAAGGAGCTGGCACTCATGTATAAGGAAGTGCCAAGCTATGTGGAAATCACTCCACAAAAGGAAGTAATCCCAAAGCTTTGCGGAAAGCGTCAAACTTCTCCCTAGGCAGAGCCTTCGTGAAAAGGTCTGCAATGTTCTCCTGCGTGGGCACATATGCCAAGCTGATCTCCCCAACAGAGAACCTCTCCTTGACATAGTGATAATGCACCTCAATGTGCTTAGTGCGAGCATGGAACACAGGGTTCCTCGCAACTGCCAATGCGCTCTGATTGTCAGTGAAGTGGTGGCAGAAGTCTAACCAACACCCAAATCAGCCATAAGGCATCTGAGCCACACACACTCAACATTCGCTGTGAAAGCTGCCCTATACTTAGCCTCACAACTAGAAGTGGCCAGACTAGGCTCCTTCTTGCTCAACCAAGATATACATGAGCTACCAAGCATGAAGCAAAAGCCACTAGTGGACACACGAGTGTCATAGCAACCAGCCCAATCAGAGTTAGAAAAATTATGCAAATCTGGCGGTAGTGATCCCCCCTTGGGATAAAACAGCCCAATTAGTTGAGTACCACTCAAATATCGAAACATGTGCTTAACTTCCTGCCAATGCTTGACTCCTGGGCAATGCATAAACCTGCTCATTTGTGAGACAGCAAACTGCATATCTGGCCGAGTAATGCATAAGCAAATCAAGCATCCAATAGCCTACTGATAGAGAACAACATCAAATGCATCTCCAACATCATGAAGTCTCAATCGTAAACCTGTCTCCATAGGAGTGGCAATAGGCTTATAGTCTTCAAGGCCAAAATGCTGCAATAATGTGTCAATATATTTTGTTTGGCACAATGCCCTTCCACCATCAACTTGCATAAACTGAATGCCCAAACAGTAATGCAAATGCCCCAAATTAGACATCTCAAATGAGGCATGCAAATCAGCCTTAAAATCAGCAATATGCTTCTCAATAGGACCAGTGAGCAGCATGTCGTCGACATAGACAACAATGATCAGAAGCACATCATTAGCACGCTTAACATATAAGGTGCTTTTAGTTGGACTCTTCTCAAAACCATGTGCAATCAGATAGGCATGTATCTTCTCATACTAAGCACGTGGTGCTTGCTTTAAACCATATAATGCCTTCTTTAACCTGCACACCTAGTTTTCATGCCCTTTCTGCACAAAGCCATGGGGCTGAAAAACATACACTTCTTCATGCAAATCACCATTCAGAAATGTTGTTTTAATGTCCAACTGATGTACATTCCAACCATGATGAGCTGCAAGTGCACAGATGCTCCGAACAGTAGTCACACAGCATGTAGGTGCAAAGGTCTCATCAAAATCAATTCCTCTTTCTTGTGCATAACCCTTTGCAACAAGCCTAGCCTTATACCTGTCAACTATACCATCCGGTTTACACTTCAGCTTGTATACCCACTTAGTGCGAATGGCCTTCTTGCGAGGAGGCAAGTCACATAAAGACCAAGTACCATTCTTCATTATAGCATCATATTCAGATTGCATAGCAGCCATCCAATTTTCTGAATTTTGTGCTTCATCAAACGAAACAGGCTCATTCTCATCATAGAGACGAGATGTAGCTATAGCATAGAAATCTGATGCAAAAGAGGCATTATGAGAGCCTAAAGGAGTACGATATGAGAGAGGTGCATCTAATTTGTTTTCATGCAAGGTCTGCACTTTCCATTTTGGCATAGTTCTTGCCTGTTCAATATCAGCTCTCTCATCAATAAGTGCATCATGTACATCTGCATCAGAAATGGAATTATCTGCATCATCATATGAAACCTACAAAGGCTGAGAAGTTGCCTCATTACGACCAGCACTAGACTGTCCACCTATAAAAAGAGGCAGCAAAGTATCATACATGTCTTTGGAGCTAATAGATGTCTCCTGAGTACATGAAAGCAATGGCTGAATAGCATCTTCCACAAAAACAACATCACGGCTAACCAGAATGTGTTTAGTATGTGGATGATATAGACAATAGCCTTTACTTTCAGAACTGTACCCAACAAAAATACATTTTAATTCTTTATCATCTAATTTTCTACGATGTTGTTCAGGCACTAATGCATATGCCTAACAACCAAAAACACATAGATGAGCAACAAATGGCTTGCGGTCATGCCAAGCCTCATATCAAGTGATAGACTGCAGCGCTTTAGTGGGACACTTGTTCAGTACCTATGCTGCACACATGACAGCCTCAAGCCAGAAACTATGTGGTGAAGCCTAACTCTTCAGCATACACCTCGCCATCTCCATGAGTGACCTGTTCTTTTGTTTAGCAATTCCATTTTGTTGAGGTTTATACGGCACTATACGCTGGTGTTTTATCCCACGTTCAACTAGAAATGCATTAAAATATGAAGACATATATTCCCCCCTTGATCAGAACAAAGGGCGCCCATTTTGCATGCTGACAGATTTTCAGCCAAAAGCAAAAACTGTTTGAAGCACATGAGCACTTCGGACTTTGCCTTCAATGGATATACCCATGCATGCCTGGAAAAATCATCGATGAAAGTCACAAAGTAAAGATAATTCCCAACAGAAGGTGTCTGCATAGGACCATATACATCACTATGTACAAGCTGCAATTTCTGAGTAGCCCGAACTGAACCATCTTTTGGCAAGGACGAACGTTGCATTTTGTCCAAAATACAGCCTTCACAAACATGTTTTCCAGGTACCTCAAGTTTGGGCAAAGAGGACATCATTTCAGATTTCTGCAGGCGTAGCAAACTAGCAAAATTTAGATGACCAAAGCGTGCATGCCAAAGCTTTGCATCTCACATAGCCTGAGAATCATTTACTGCACATGCCAAATCATTTACAAATCCTTCATAGTCTATGAGCTTATACAGCCCACGACATAAAATGCCAGAAGCAATAATCACATCGCCATTTGATAGATCATGTACTATACACCTGTCATCAACAAATTTCACAACCAAGCCAATCTTGGCTAATGCAAAAGCTGATAACAGGTTCTTCTTGATCCTTGGCACAATAAAGCATCTGACAAAGTGAAAGAACTACCATCAGCAGTAGTCAAAATGATCTTACCAACCCCCATAATAGGATAAGAGGAGTTGTTGGCGCATGTAACAGTATTGCCTATAGGGGTAGGCTCGAGTGAAGAGAAGAAATTGCGCTGCAAGGTAATATGTTTGGTCACCCCACTGTCAAAATACCAAACGTCTGAGTCTACTGCAAACATGCACTACTCATGAGAAGATGGGTCAAAACTACAGACAGTAGTAAATGCCCATTCTTCTTCCTGGACAAGATTAGCAGACTCTGCTTTTAGTGTAGAGGCCTCTGCAACAACCATTCCAGCCTCTTTCTTCTTTGCCTCTTTAGCAGCCAGTTTTGGACAGTTCTTTATGATATGATCATTCCCTTTACAGTACTTACAAAACAATTTCTGCTTTTCTAATTTCTGCTCATCTTTATCTTCCTTCTTCGAATATGCAGAATTAGCAGATTTCTGCTTACTAGTTGAAGAGCTCCATTTTCCATTGCCCTTCTGACTAGCCAGGAAAGCTTGATCTACAACTCGCATAATGGACCTGTTCTTCTTGGACTGATCTTCCTCTAACAGAACAGAGACTAACTCCTCAAATGATAAGGCATTTGGATTGCCTTTCATCATCAACCAAAGAGTAGAAGTAAAACTCTGATATGAATCAAGAAGACCATTGAGAATGGTCTGCACAAGTGAGCTATCTGGTATAACCTCATCAATAGAAATCAATTGTTCCTTCAGGTCTTTGATCTTGGTTGTTGTTTTTTTTTTCAATATTTTTAAAAATTCTCTTTGGAGTTCACCAAATATCATGACACCTATATCCATGTAAGCAACTACTCATGAATTATGAACCACTCTAGTAAATTGTGGATGATTGAAATCTTAACCAATAATATCGCAATAAATATACCGATGCAAAGCTTCATGTATGTAGTGTTATTTTCTCCTTTCTTTTGTTCATGTTGTATTCTCAAGATGTAGATATATAGATGTTGGAAAATTTGAACTTCTGTAATATTTCAATAACTAGAGTCAACAATTAGGAGAACCAAGAAGAACATTTCACTCAAAGTACTTAGGGTTGACTTCATATTATGCTTAGGATATTGAGCGACAACGAGAAATAATCATTTCAAATCATTCACAAGTGTTCTATTGATTGTTATTATTGTTTATATTAAGCATGTGTTTTAATACTTTAATTATATAATTCATTCATATGTGTGTACCTAAGTGTATATGTATGTGTGTGTATATGCATGTATGTGCATGTGTATCTGTGTGTGTATATGTGTGTATGTCTAAGTGTATGTGCACATGTATCTGTGTGTGAATATGTGTGTGTATGTGTATGTATATGTGTATATGCGTATATGTGTGAAAGTGCATCTTCATCATGTATAAGTGTATAAGTGCATATCAATAATTGTGAGTATGCTATCTAATGAAAATAACACAATTCAAATGATATACAAAGAATAGAAATTGTACTTACAATAGTTAGCCATACTTTTTGCTTGGTTAGCTTCTTGAATAACCTGCAATAAAGAGAGAGAGAGAGAGAGAGAGAGAGAGAAAGAGAGAGAGAGAAAGAGAGAGAGAGAGAGAGAATTCAAAGAGAGAAAGATGTAGAAAGAGAGAAACAGAGACAAAGGGAGACAATAAGAGAGAGCTTAGGCAACAAATCATATACTTGCTTTAGCTCGTAAGCGTAGCGCAATTGCGAACGTTGGAGAGCTCTTCGATTAGATGCGTGAAAATGTCAATCGAAGAGCCTCCAACGTTTTAATTTTTTTCCATCAACAGACTGTCGTGTAAATGATGCTACACGTAGAGTTGGCGTCGCATAAGCAACATCTGCATGCGTGGCTTATGCGACGTCAAAAAGCATCTCTTATGCGATGTAAAAAACATCGCTTATGCGACACTTTTTAAAACCATCACGTTCGTGATGCTCTATGCGAGCGTCGCAGACCCCGTCGCATCACAAGTCGCAAAAAACATCATTCAGCTTGTCGTTTAATCGACGGTGCATGCGCGACGCTCATTATGATGCATTTTGCAATTTTATAGCGACGAAATTGTGTCGCCTTAACCGTTGCTATACACCCGTATTCCTTGTAGTGTCATAGGTATGTTTTTTTTCCATAAACTTTTTTAATGATATTATAACACATATTTTTATCTATCTATTTTCAAGACACCTATACCACCTCCAAATCGTGATAGCAGAGCAGAGTTGCCTATGAGCACATGCATAGGCACCTTAGGACTAGAGTGCGATATAGAGCCAGAGGGGAACATTGTGTACATAGGGAATGGATTGGAGTTCTAGAGAAGAATGTGGGCATTATGGGACTGTTACCTGCACCTTGTCCACTTACCATGGAAGTAAGTATAAATTTACATATAAATTGAAATAAATATCTTATGTTTTATTTACATTATTTTTTTTATTTTTGTAGTGAGCATGATGAGAGGGATAAAAAATACGTACTTAGTTCACTTGAGACAGAGTTTGGGACAGGATGGTCGCTTAAGTGGTGTCTAAAAGAGATGCGGACACTTATGGCTCATCGTCGCGATAATGCACGGTATGCACTGCTTTTATGTATATATATGTGGATATGAGTATGTGTGTTTATGTATGTATGTATGTATGTATATGAGAGAGAGAGAGAGAAAAGAGTGAGACTAGCGGTACAAATACACGCATACACACACATATACATCATACATGCACATTTACACACATAAACACATACATGCACATTTATACATACACACACATACATGTAGATTTTTACACACACATACACATGCATGCAGTTACACACAAAGAATGAATACACATAGACACATACACATACTCACATACACGTACACATACTCACATACACATACACATGCATAATCATATGTACACACACATAGACTCATATAATCATATTTACATGCATATATACATATACGCACACACAACACATGCATATGCACATATAGATACACATACATACACAACACATGCATACTCATAAATAAATAAACGAATAAATAAATCCTATTTCAAAAATCCTAAATTGAAAACACTAATTTCGATATTAGGTTTTTAAAACCCCTAAATTAAAAACTCTAATTCAACCTTTTATCCATATGTTTGAAGTATATGTACACATTGCGTCTATTCCTCCGACGTCCTACTAGAGAGATGTCTCTCCTCCCAAACTTATGCCTCTATATATAGCTACTCAAATCAACGAGGATCATAATATATATCAAGATATATACACATACATAAATATAAAATGGAGTAGATATATTATGCATCACACATACATGCCTAAATACACACACACACACACACACACACATATATATATATATATATATACATGCATACATATTTACATGTACACATTTACACATAGACATATATACATATCTACATGTACACATCACATATGCATGCCTACATGCACACATAAACATATATATACATGCATACATATTTACATGTACATATTTAAACATAGACACATATACATATATACATGTACACAAGTATAAACAGTTGCATATATTACATGAATACATGAATATTTTACATAAATGCATATGCATATATACACATATGCATACTAACACATGTATACATATATCACACACATGCAAACACATACATATGAAATACATATATATGCATACTAACATATGTATACATATAATACACATGAATACACACACATATGCATACATACATGATAGAAATTTGCTCCTCGAAGATAAAGCTATATATAAAATAATTAGGCATACCCCCGAGCTTCATGTTCTAACTTAAAAGAACATGATTTCATCTCTCTAGTAGGATTCATTGTTATTCAAGTTCATAAAAAAATCTATTATCTGATATCCATTCAGAAGCTTCAAGTTATTGATCGATAACTAGAGTAGAATTTACTATCTAATCTGCTCATATGTTTTCATTATTGCCATCATTTTGGTAAGACATCACTATAGTCTCATCTTCATTATCCTTATTGATTTCATTTATTTCTTCTATTGTTAAATCTATGTTCTCATGAATCACATCATCTATGGATGGATTAATATCTATTTTTGGTAATTCCCCTTCCTCATCAGTAGAATCAGCATGTAGAGAATTATCCTCTTCATCAAAAAGATTAGTATCATTATCACGTATAATGATTCTAAATTCTCTTTCAGATGTTGATGTATCAGTATCTGATGTTGAATCATCAAGAGAACTTTTTTCGATCTCTCTAACAATAAACTGTTCAAACAATGACCTACCTCTAGGTTGCACACGAATGACTTGCCACCAAGGATGAGCATCTGGGTTTTTATAAAAAAATGCTTGTTCAACATGCCTAGGAAGAATATATGGTTCTTTAGTAGATCGCATTACCTTGGAAGAATCAATTGCCCAAAACCCAGATAATTCCTTTCTTAATGTGGAATTACTACCTTTATACTCGGCTTGAAACCAGTCAACCTTCAAAATGACCTATCAAAATATATAACAACAAAAACCCATTATTAGGTGCTTTAAAAAATAACTAACTCTATCATAAAAAATATAAACTTTTTTCTACATGTTTGAATGTACGAAATCAAATTTCATAGATACCAACAATAGTTCCTACGTAACCAAGTTCGCTATCTATAAGGTTCGTGTCTTTTGAGCTAGCATGTGATAGTTGCTTGAAAGAAGCAACAATACTAGAATCCTCTGTTTTACGTAAAGAATCAATGGCTTTGATTCTAATATGCTGTCCAAAAGCCCACATATTAGTGAACATTCGAGCCTGCAAAATAAATTCAATTAGTAAATAAAAACTAATATACATATATGACAAAAAAAACATTATTTTAATAAAATTACCTTTCGTTCACAACCTATCGTTAACTCTCTTTGCTCATCTGAGATTTCTTCATTATTTGCGTTGGCGCGTTGCAAATGACTATATAGCCAATCCGTGAAAGAAGATATATCTGTAATCTCATTATTATCGAGATTACGTCTATATCTTTTGTTTTTTTGCCTTTTACTTCGGAGATTTTGAAGTTCCCCGTACTCGCTAAGGAATGCTTGCATGCATTCGCTATTATATGCTACAAAAGTAGAAACATCATTTTTTTCTTGAAATGTAAATAAGAATGGAACTCCCTTATCTGATAATACCTCATCTGTTATTTTTGAAGAAGACTCGTTGGTCCATGCACGTGGAGCTTCTTCATGAACTCTTTCACGGTACTCACTAACGTAATACATGCACTCTTCAAGCATCCAACCCTTTGCCATGGATCCTTATGGTTTCTCTCTTTGTCGAACATAACCTTTTAATATTGCCATAAATCGCTCGACCCAAAACATCCGTCGAGTGTTGAAAACACCTGGAATCTCTATTTCATCTACAAGATGGACTAATAAATGAACCTGAATATCAAAAAATGAAGTAGGAAGTTATTTCTCCATCAAACATAGTAGCTCTTTGCATTCACGTTTTTTTTGTGGGATCGAGTTTTTGTCAATCTCTTTAGATGTAATCCACCTATACATATCATAAAAACAATTATAAAGAAGTTAATATCCAATATTCATACATATTAAATATAAAAGTATCATAATTACCTTATAAGTGATCCAAGACGATAGATCACATCTCGTACTCCTTTTGTTGTACATCCATCGATAACCAAAGGTAAAATATGTTTCAAGACGTTATGCTAGTCATGGGTCTTTAACCGAGATAAGCTCTTATCATCCATAGTAAACATGTTTTGAAAAGATGCTCCATATCCTGTAGGAGTCTTAATCAATTGAATTCTATTGTTGATAGTCTATATCTCTTTTGTTGTAAGTACCCAAGGAGCAGGTGCATAAGTCGTTTCTTGTCGATGTCTATCAAAAACTGGCCATAACTTTGGTTTGGATTTTTGATCTTTCAAATCATTCCTTGATGCTATGGTATTTTTTAGTCCAAGAAGATGTTGCCATAATGAATAACCAATATTTTTTAATATATGCATAGGATCAAGAAGATGACATACTTTTAACTCTTTCCAATACTCCAAATAATACCATATTGATATGTTCTCTGCGAGTGCCAATTTTTCTTAACCTCTCTTCACATACTCATTATTTGAATCATCACTGAAGATTTTCTATTCTGTATGTATGTGCATGTGTATATGTGTGTATATGTATGTATGTGCATGTGCATGTGTAAGTCTATATGTGTGTATGAGTATGTGCATGTGCATGTGCATGTGTATGTGTGTGTATATGTATGTGCATGTATATGTGTAACTCTATGTGTATATGTGTGTATGTGCATGTATATGTGTATATGTAGGTATGTGCATGTGTGTGTGCATGTGTATATGTGTTTTAATACTTTAATTATATAATTCATTCATATGCGTGTACCTAAGTGTATATGTATGTGTGTGTATATGTATATGTATGTATGTGCATGTGTATGTGTGTGTATATGTATGTATGTGCATGTGCATGTGTAAGTGTATATGTGTGTATGAGTATGTGCATGTGCATGTGTATGTGTGTGTATATGTATGTGCATGTATATGTGTAACTCTATGTGTATATGTGTGTATGTGCATGTATATGTGTATATGTAGGTATGTGCATGTGTGTGTGCATGTGTATATGTGTGTGTACATATGTGCATATATATGTGTATATATGTGTATAATGTATGTATATGCATGTGTATATGTATGAAACATGCATGTGTATGTGGATGCATTTCCATTTGCATCCATGTGCATGCATGTGGATGTGCATATACATGTATTTATGTATATGTTCATGTGTGTATGTGTAAATATATATATGCAATAATGCATGCATGTAAGTCTTTTTATGTGGTTGTAGAAATGTTTGTGCATATGCATGTGTATATGTCTATATGTCTAAGTGTATGTGCACATGTATCTGTGTGTATATATGTGTGTGTATGTGCATGTGTGTATGTGTATATGTGTGAAAGTGCATCTTCATCGTGTATAAGTGTATAAGTGCATATCAATAAGTGTGAGTATCCTATCTAATGAAAATAACACAATTCAAATCATATACAAAGAATAGAAATCGTACTTACAATAGTTAGCCATACTTTTTGCTTAGTTAGCTTCTTGAATAACCTGCAATAAACAGAGAAAGAAGAGAGAGAGAGAGAATTCAAAGAGAGAAAGATGTAGAAAGAGAGAAACAAAGACAGAGGGAGACAATAAGAGAGAGCTTAGGCAAAACAACAATTCTGCATATACTTGCTTGAGCTCGTAAGTGCAGCCGAATTATGAACGTTGGAGAGCTCTTCGATCAGATGCGTGAAAATGCCGATCGAAGAGCCTCCAACGTTTTAATTTGTTTTTGTCAAAAGACCGTCGTGTAAGCGATGCTATGCACGACATGTTTTAGCGTCGCTTATGCGATGCTATTTAAAACCATCATGTTAGCGATGCTCTATGCGAGCGTCGCAGACCCTGTCATGCCACAAGTCACAAAAAATGTTGTTTAATCGACGGTGCATGCGCGATGCTCATTACGACACATTTTGAAATTTTATAGCGACGAAATTGTGTCACCTTAACCATCACTATATGCCTTTATTCCTTGTAGTGAACCTACAAACATATTTTGGATGCTTTGAATCTTCATATCCTTATGGCTGGTCCATGTATACTTCTTCCTATAACTCACTATGTAGGAAAGCGTTCTTCACATCCATTTGATGCAAGGTCCATCATTTTGTTGTAGTTAATAGAACAAGTGCTTTGACAATAGACAATGTAGCTACAGGGCTAAACATTTCCTCATAATCAATGCCATATGTCTGTGCATATCCTTTTGCTACCAATCGTGCTTTATACATGTTTATGCTACCATCAGCATTGTGCTTTACCTTGTAAACCCACTTGTAGCCTATGGATTTATTTCCTTAGATCAATGGAACCAACTTCCATATTTCATTTCCATAAAGTGCAGCCATCTCCTTATCCATAGCTTTCTTTGAATCTGCATTTCCACTTGCATCTTCAAAACAACAAGGTTTAGCATCTAGCATTACCCTGGCCATGTAGGCACAATGACGAGCCATGTAACTGTCATACGTCAATCGTTCCACTAAATTATGCATCCTCCTAGGTCTTTTTGATCCTGGTTCACTTCTCCTTGGATCATTTGCATGTGCCTTTCTGAAGGCAATCCAAGTTCCTTATCAAGGATTTTTTCTGAGTCGCTTCAATCTCCATCAATGTTCTAAAAACTTTAGATGTTTTACTACCAATGGAAAGCTTTTCTTTACCTTCTTGGATGTATTTGATGATTTTTTTGGTCCAAAATTTCCATACAATCTTCCACTCCATGGACTTGAGTTGGAACTATTGCTTAGTGACTTATCTAGTTCAATCAAAACTTGAGATTTTGCACTTGATTTTTCAACATTTTCTTTGTCATGTGGTTCAAGATTAATTCCATGTTTGGCATCTGCATAGAAGCTTGACATTTCATCAAACACCAAATCTATGCTTACCTTAACCTATCGTGTGAGTGGGTTAAAGCATTTATATCCCTTTTGCATAAGGTAGTACCCAATGAAGATACATTTTTCTACCTTTGGATCAAGCTTCGACCTCAAATCATCTTGAACATGTACATATGCACTATAGCAAAATACTTTCATATGTGATAAGTTTGGCTCTTTACCTTTAAGCTTCACTTTAGGTGTAACTTGGTGTACAATAGTAGTCAAAGTTCTGTTCATGATCTATACAACAGTGTGCATAGATTTTTCCCAATAACAATGAGGCATATTCTTCTCAACCATCAAGGCTCTTGCTATTTCTGTAATATGTCTATTTTTGCATTCAGCACCACCATTCTATTGTGGGGATTATCATCCAATTCCATGACTTTTTAGAAATCTATTGAACTCATTTGACATGTATTCACCTCCTCCATTAGATCATAAATGTCTGAATATACTTCCCTATTTGCTTTTCCACCCTAGCTTTAAAACTTTGGAAGTGAGTGAACACCTCACTTTTTTCTTTCATGAAATATATCCATACGTATTGTGTATGGTCATCAATGAAAGTAACATAAAACCTGCAAATGCCAATAGATGTGGTCTTTGCAGGACCCCAAACATTTATATGTACTATTTCTAGCATATTCTCACTAACATGCTTGTCATGCAGAAATGATGATCTTGATTGTTTACCAAATTGACATGCTCCACATACCTTTTGCATCTTCGCAACCTTGATATTTGGTACTCAATTGAAATCTCCTTTGACTGCATCAATTTCTACATCTACAAGTTTGGATGTCCAATTTGTTTTTTCCAAATCTTTATATCAGCAATAACTCATGCACCTTTTGCAAACATGGTTGCATTCATTTTAGGAATTTTCACATTTTAGGTGAACATCCTACCTTCTTTGTTTCCTTTGGCAATCAATCTTCCATCATGTTTGTACTCTTCTACATATAACCCATCAGCATTGAACTTGAATTGTAATCCTTGATCAACCATTTGTCCAAAAAAAACCAGATTCTTTGTAATATCAAGCACATGCAGCACATCAGTAAGATGTTTTACCTTCTCATCCTCCATAGACAGTGCTATGTTTCTTGTATGCTCAATAGGGTGTGGTGTGTCATCACCTATTTCAACATATCAAGGAACTGGCAATTTTTGCAAACTACTAAACCATTCCGCATGATTGGAAGCACTTGAATCAACATACCGGATGTTACCATTTGATTTAACATCAGCAGACATTGTATTCATCATGTGATGATGGACCATGAACAACTTCTCAAAAATCATCTACACTTGTGGATGCATAGTTTTTTTGTTGCCTTCTATTATTTTGGTTCTTCAACCTACAATCACATTCAAAGTATCCAGGTTTACCACAATTCTAGAATCCTTTATTGTCATTATCGAAATCATTTCTTTGGAAATTTACACGGCCTCTTTGGCTTCCTCTACCTCTAAACTGTCATCTACCTCTGGCATGATTCTGTTGTTGACCTTGATCTTGGTTATTGTGTCCGCTTCAACTTTTGAAGCCTCTATCTCTGCTTCTTCCTCTACCAGAGTAGAAAACATGCTTAGAACTAGGTTTTCCTTAGGTTAAGAATATTTTCCCTGGTCTGAATAGATGTTATGAACTGCTTATATGTAGCTCCCAAACCACAAAGGCACACTTCCACCTTATCATCATCATCATCTACATTCATGCCAATAGATGCAAGTAGCTCACATATGCTTTTGATTTTCAAGGTGTAGTCACTTACCAACATGCCCTTTTTTTCAGTGTATGCAGCTCATTCTTGAGTTGCAATTTCCATGCCTCTGTATTGATCTCATACAATGTGACCAAACTATTCCAAGCCTCTCTCGTAGTCTTGGCATCGTGTATGTGCCCAATCATGCTATCATGTATGCTAATAGATAGCCAATACATTACCTTTCGTGCTTCTTGATTCCATCACTCTTGTTATATAAATATAGTAAAGCTCAATGAAGTATCGCTGACATATATTGGTGTGATCATTATACATGTTAGAGAAATGAAAAACTGATGTGTGTCATCCCGGATCATCACATGTTGAGCTTGATATCTCAACATTTCAAACATGGCAACTGACTAAAATACCCTGATGCAAAAAAATGACTATATCTCAAAGAGTTGAATAGAACTACCCTATCGAGTTTTGCTAAACGTGTAATAGACTTTGAGTTGTTTGTACTGGAAAACCAAAATTTGTATATATGTTTGCCATAAAAGATGAAATCATCTGAACAGGTGTTGCAATAGTGCATTCGGAGGCAAAAACAAGCTCAAATCAAAATTTTAACATTATAGAGCGAAGCAGTTTTTAACTACTAATCACCCTAAGTATGTTCACCAAATTTCATTCGATTATGGGACTGTGACTGGAGGGGTGTTGATGGTGCCCTAGATGAAGTGGCGACCTACTCTGATACCAGTTGTTGGAGTTTAAGCTCTATGGAAGCATGGGAAGAGCGCAATGAAGAAGAAGAAACTTGAGCACAACACACAAAACTATACGTATTGCCAATTGAATGTACAAAGGTAAGGAACTCATTAGAGGCATAAATACGAGTTGGGGTAAAAAACCTCCTAATGAAAGAAAAAAGTGCCCCGACGGTCCTAAGTGTGTTCACACACATCACCACTAAAAGTCCTAAGTGTGTTCACACACATCACTAGCAAAATATATCAATACATCCAAGGACCACTCATGCTCATGAGTTATAAGTAGATGGAAATAATCATGATTTTGGACATCTTGATCAAATTGGTTGTAAAACTCTCCAAATGGGCCAAAACCCAAGGGGAAATCTCCAAACTCAAATCCAAGAAGAAATCCAGACCTAACTAAGCAAAAACCCATACCCCATACCACCACTAACTGAACGAATAATCCAATCCTCTACGAATATGGAATTTGTGGATCCAATAAGTACAAGTTAAAAATTAAATGATGATGATGTATATAAAGGGACTAACGCTATAGGAAAAGTTCTTCAATATGTAAAAGTCAAACTTGATATGACTCAAACTTGTGTATAGAAATTAATTTAATATGCAAGATAAATATACAAGAAATAGGGGGTGTAGCGATGCCCCCGAATTGAAAAAAAACGAGCACCGTCGCTTATGCAATGCTAGCGTCGCATAAGTGACGATGCTGTTTTTGGATTTTTTCTTTACGGGTAGTCGTCGCATTATTCGACGTTAAATGTGTGCGTCGCAAATAGCGTCGCTAACCAGCGATGTTATTTGCGAGGTTGGCAAACTAGATAGCGTCGCATATGCAACGTCCTGTGTTCTAGAGCGTCGCATAAGCGACGCTCTGGAATGTTAAAAAAAAAAATCCATTTCTCCTGGCACATTGGTGCCAGGATTTGGACGCGAGAGAAAGAAGAGAAAGAGAGAGAGAGAGAGAGAGAGTGAGAGAGAGAGAGACACGCATCTCATTGAAGCCAAGTATGCGCACACACACACACACTTACACACACATACACATGCATACACACACACATATACACACATAGACACACACACACATACACATAGACACACACACACATACACACACAAATACACACACATATACACACATAATGTTGCATACACACATGCACACATGATGCATACACATGCACACACATATACACATACACACACATACATACACATACACACACACATACACACACATATATGCATACACACACACATAGAGGGACATGCACACACATACACATACATGCATACATATGCATACATAATGCATATGCATATGCGTACATGCATACATACTTACATGCATACACACATATGCATACATAATGCACATGCATACATACACACACATAATGCATATGCATACATAATGCACATGCATACATACACATACATAATGCATATGCATACATAATGCACATGCATACATACACATACATAATGCATACACACACATATGCATACATAATGCATACACACACATACACACACATATGCATGCATACATGCATACACATACACACATACACACACATTAACACATACACACTCATAGACACACACACATACACATAGACGTGCACACACATACACACACATATACACACACATACACACATAGACACATACACACATAATGATGCATTCACACACATACACATGCATACACACATACACACACACATATATATGCATACACACACACATAGAGAGACATACACACACATACACATGCATACACACATACACACACATACACATAGCCACACACACACACATACACACACATATACACACACATACACACATAGACACATACACACATGATGATGCATATACACACACGTACACATGCATACACACATACAGACACATATACACACACACACATACACACAAACACACATATATATGCATACACACACATAGAGAGAGACATACGCACACATACACATACATGCATACATATGCATACATAATTGTAGCGTTTCCTCAATCCCAATCTATCCCCAATCACAATCTTTCGATTACTCAGAAATAACAGTGGAGAGAAGAACGTAGAGATTGCACAAGGTAAAAGAAAATCTGATGCGGAAGAGTAGAACAAATATGACGCAGAGAAGGAAGAATTCTGATATTATAGATGTGAATCAATGGTTACAGTAGCTTTGGACAATAGCTTCTTGACGAAACCTCTACCTCCCGACCACCCCCGAGCTATCACAATCGCATTCTCACTCGCACTCTCAATCACACTCACTCTCACTCTCACTCTCAATCACACTCTCAATCACAAGGTAATTCTCAGATTTCTGTGTGTCCTCCGTGTTGATGCGCAGGCCTTCTTATCTTTTTTTCGTTTGATCGCAGTCGTGCTCCCCAAAGAAGTGTGCGATCCACCAAATTTAGAAAAAGTCTAGTTTCTCCAAAACTTTCGCAAAAAGCCATGCGATCGTAGTATACTTCCTTTCTTTAGCATACCTGTCAAAAATAGCAGAAAAACACCAAGAAGACATATCCGAAAACATACATAATTAGACATGGTGACACGTGAGCATGAGAATCACGGATTCGAATAGAATTAGACAAGCCCACGTTTTTTTTTTTTTGTGTTGGAAAAAACGGCACTTTTCAAAGCCCTATAACTCAAAAACAATGAGGAATTAGGTTAAGCTTGTGAGAGACACTTTTATTCAATTTTTCGATCTGCACAATAGTGTTAGAGACATCCGAGGTCCAAATCCACCTCCAAATGCCACTTTTGAGCCCTGCAAGGTTTAAAATTCTAGAGAGAGAGTAAAATCAAGGCATTTTCTTACAATGAACTAAACGTAGGACCCCGAACGAGGTACTTAAAACATGATTCACAAAAATCTCACACAAGCACTTTTATTCTCTTCTACTTGCTCTACCTTTCCCTCATACAAAGTTTTCCTTAATTCTTTCATCTTCACCTTCAAAATCCCACTGGAAAACATGATGCAATTAAGGTCTAGAGAGAGAATATGAAACTTGTCAACCCAAAATTTTTCCTACATGCATAAAATGACCTAATTATTCGTTCTAAGCATTATCCCCACAATGAAATTCAGAAAGTTCAAAATGAATTATTTCACTAGAAAAGAGGCCTATTACAATTCTTCCCCCCTTTAAGAACTCTGTCCTCAGAGTTGGAAAAAAGGATAATGTGCTAGAAAGTCATCTAAATTTACCCAACTCGAATCTTCTACTGGGTATGAATGCCATTTCACCAAAATTTCTACTATAGATCTATTTCTAAGAAATCTCTCCTTCCTATCTAATATTATTTCCGGTTGAAGCTCAAAAGAGCCATCATCTTTCAGCTTATAATTGTCCTGCAAAACATGAGCAACATTAGACACATATCTTTTAAGTAAGCTAACATGAAATACAGGATGCACATTTAGATATTTAGGTAATTCCAGCAAATAAGCAAGAGATCCGATCTTTTTCAAAACTTTAAAAGGGCCTGCATATCGAGGAGAAAGTCTATGATCCTCCCCTAGCAACAAGTTAGACCGGTGAGGATTAACTTTAAGAAATACCATATCATTAACTTGGAATTCAAGTGCTCTTCTCTTTAAATCATAGAACTTCTTTTGTCTTTTCTGAGATTCTCTTATATGTTTCTTAATTTTTCCAAGTTCTTCATCCATCTTATCAAGCATTTCTTTGGATACTTCTACTTTATTTGGAAAACCCAAAAACGAAGGTGGAGTCAAACAATTATAACCATACATACCTTCAAATGGAGTCATTTTTATAGATGCATGCCATGCACTATTGTATGCAAACTCAACCAAGGGTAAATATTCACTCCAATTATCCTGCTTTTCATTCACATACATACGCAACATATCCTCAACTACCCTGTTAACCCTCTCAGTTTCCCCATCAGTTTGTGGATGGAAAGCTGTACTCATACGAAGTTGAGTTCCAATGGATTCAAATGTCGCTTTCCAGAAGTTTGACGTAAATCTAGAATCTCTATCAGAAATTATGCTTTTAGGCATTCCATGCAATCGAAATATTTCTTTTACAAAGATTCTTGCAACATTCAAAGCAGTATCAGTCTTTTTCATAGGAAAGAAATGTGCCATCTTGGTAAGCCGATCGACTACAACAAATATGGTATCATGCTTACTTCTGGTCATAGGTAGCTTAGTGATAAAGTCCATAGAAATAGACTCCCACTTCTGATTTGGAACATCCAAAGGTTGAAGCATTCCTGGCATCCTCTTAAACTCAGATTTCACCTGTTGGTACTTCAAACATTCATTTACATATTTTCTAATATCCCGCTTCATACACGGCCAAAAGTAAGAATACTTTGTTTTAACATATGTCCTTGAATAACCTGGATGTGCAAAAAAAGGTGCATCATGACAATCATGCAGTATTTTAACTTTTAGTGGAGATTCAGAAGATAAGCATAGCCGATTGTTACAATACAGTGTTCCATTCTGCAAATGAAATTTTTCCTCATACGTCGATCCCTTGTTTGCATTCAAAGCATTCAAACTAGGTGCATAAAAAGGATCTTGTTTTATCTCTTCTTGAATTTGATTGAGAAAATCAGAGTTTATTACAGAAACAAGATTACACAAAGGTCTCCGACTCAATGCATCAGCAACCTTATTTTCTTTACCAGCAAGATACTTAATGTCAAAATCATACTCGCTTAATAATTCAATCCAACGCTTCTGCCTGTTGTTAAGCAATGGTTGAGTGAAGATGTATTTTAGACTTTGATGATCTGTTTTCAATTCAAACTTAACCCCTAACAATAGATGTCTCCAATGCTTAAGTGCATGCACAACAGCAAGCATTTCTAAATCATGAGTAGGATAGTTAAGTTCATGCTTTCTTAGTTTTCTGGACTCATATGCGACCACCCTGCCATCCTGTGAAATAACACATCCTATCTGACTACCACTTGCATCACATGCAACCACAAAAGGCTTTCCCATTTCTGGTATTTTCAAAACACAATTCTCAACGACTTTTTGTTTCAATGTTTCAAATTATTTTTGACAGGCATCACTCCACGCAAATCCTACATTCTTTTTAGTTAATTCGGTGAGGGGAGTAGCTATCTTAGAGAAATCCTTAATATGTGCTCTTTCATATTGTGCCAACCCAAGAAAACTTCTAACATCTCTTACAGTCTTAGGAATCGGCCAATCAACTATTGTTTTTACTTTATCTTCATCTATAAGGATTCCTTCTTTTGATATTACTCTTCCTAGATACACAAGTTTATCCTTAGCAAAGAAACACTTACTCTTTTTCCCATACAATTTGTGTTCTCTAAGAGTTTGCAAAGTCTTCTTGAGATGTACTGCATGCTCCGAATCATCTTTAGAGTACACAAATATATCATCAAGGAAGACTAAGATGAATTCATCTAGGTAATCGTGAAAAATATTATTCATCAAGCACATAAATGTGGCAGGAGCGTTTGTTAAGCCAAAAGCTAGAACCGTAAACTCATAGTGACCATATCGTGTTCGAAAAGCCGTCTTAGGAATATCCTCTGTTTTGATCCTAATTTGGTGATATCTAGATCTTAAGTCAATCTTTGTGAATACGGTGGCTCCACTTAATTGACCTAATAAGTCATCTATGTGAGGGAGTGGATACTTATTCTTAATTGTTCTTTTATTCAACCCCCTATAGTCAATGCATAATCTGTAAGAGCCGTCTTTCTTCTTCTGAAATAAAACAGGCGCACCCCAAGGTGAGACACTCGGTTTTATTAAGCCTTTCTTCAAAAGATCATCTAATTGAATCTTAAGCTCCTTTAGTTCATCAATGTTAAATCTATAGGGTGCTCTAGAATATGGTTCCCTCCCTGGATATAGGTCAATGGCGTGGTCAATCTGCCTAGGTGGGGGTATACCAGGCAAGTCTTCTGGAAATACATCGGCATATTCTTTCAAGAGATTTCCTACGTAATCTGGAATATCTTCGTCATTACCTTCCTGATGCAGATTGTTCACATACACTACAAATGTTTGCAGCCATCACGTATACCTCTAATTATCTACATAGCAGAAATAAGAGTAGGCCTAGGATTAAGGACGTCACCTACAATATGAATAGATTCATCATTTAGCTTCACAGTGATCGTTCTTTGTTCACAATTAATTGTCGCAGAATTTTTAACTAACCAATCCATACCTATGACTACATCACTCTGTTTCATCTCAATTACATGGAAGCTCCCAGAAAAGCGTTTATTAGAAAGAGTAAATTCAAGGTTTTCAACATATCCTTTCGTGTAGTGTAATCGTCCATTGGCCACCTCTACAGGTCTGGTTATCTGCATATTTAGGGCTATCCCTAGATTCTGTACCAATTTGAAAGATAGAAAACAATGGGTACTACCTGAATCGATCAAAAATCTAGTTTTATGCACAGAAATCATACCCAGAATCATGATTACAGAAGCCTTTGGGAAAGAACTAACCACCATGCAACGTAAAGTAGAGTTAGTGCACTTACCGCCATCATCTGCTTCCTCAATAATTGTACCCTCCTCGATGATGTTTATTGCTTTTGATTGTGCGGGCCGAAAGACTGCCTTGTTCGGGCACTCATATGTCCGATGCCCTTGCTCCCCGCAACGAAAACACAGACCAAGTCTTTTTGCCCTCTCAATAAAATTAGGGTCTTGTTGCCACTCAATTGGTTGACGCCTCCTTTGATTTTCCACCCGCCGAGCAGGGTTCTCACCTTGGTCGTTAGAAGATGGAGTTTTCTTTGAATTGTTCATGTTCATTGCAACAGGTCTTTGTGGCCTATGTCCTATTGCAATGAATCTGCTTCTATTTGCCTTCTGCAAATTGAACTTTTCCATCTTCTCAAAGTTCTCAGCCATCGCAACAGCATCAAGAAAATCAATGCATCCAGATCCCTTGACTTGATAGCGAAGTTCCTCACGAAGCCCTTCAATAAATTTACTCTTTAGAGCATTACCACTAACCTCTAATGCATATTTATGAAGACGTAGGAACTTTTGTTTGTACTCATCAACAGATAAGCTATGCTTGTCACTTTCGTGTTGTCAGAAATTGTAGAACTCCATCTTCTTCTCCATATGGTAGTGTGGAGAACAATAGCGTTTTTCAGCTTGTTCTCTAAATTCCTTCCATAGAACAGGATCAGAACGCGTTCGAGTCTGCATATATGACTTCCACCATAGCTTCGCGATCCCACGCAGATGCAGGATCCCAACTTTTGCCTTGGACTCTTCACTAAATTGTCAAAGATCAAAGAAATCCTCTAGTTCTTCAATCCATGCCTCAAGATCTTCGCCACTCTTCTTCTCGCCATCAAAATCATTTAACTTTGCCTTCTTGAAGACTTGGTTAAGGGCAAACTCACCTGGTTCCATATCTTCATAATTGCGTTTTTTTTTTTTCGCGAGGTACGCTAGATGTTCCCGCACCTTCATCTATTTCATCGTTCAGCTCCACAAACAAATTTGTTGCTCCTTCTGGTTGCTTTCCCCCTCGTTCTTTGCGCAATTCACCAAGAAGGTTCTGAATAAGCTCCTCTTGTTCACGAACCTTTTGTGTTAGACCTTCCATCGTTCCCGCGGATTGATTCTGCTCTGATACCACTTGTAGCATTTCCTCAATCCCAATCTATCCCCAATCACAATCTTTCGATTACTCAGAAATAACAGTGGAGAGACGAACGCAGAGATTGCACAAGGTAAAAGAAAATCTGATGCGGAAGAGTAGAACAAATATGACGCAGAGAAGGAAGAATTCTGATATTATAGATGTGAATCAATGGTTACAGTAGCTTTGGACAATATCTTCTTGACGAAGCCTCTACCTCCCGACCACCCCCGAGCTATCACAATCGCATTCTCACTCGCACTCTCAATCACACTCTCACTCTCACTCTCACTCTCAATCACACGCTCAATCACAAGGTAATTATCAGATTTCTATGTGTCCTCCGTGTTGATGTGCAGGCCTTCTTATCTTTTTTCCGTTTGATCGCAGCCGTGCTCCCCAAAGAAGTGTGTGATCCACCAAATTTAGAAAAAGTCGAGTTTCTACAAAACTTTCGCAAAAAGCCATGCGATCGTAGTATACTTCCTTTCTTTAGCATACCTGTCAAAAATAGCAGAAAAACACCAAGAAGACATATCTGAAAACATACATAATTAGACATGGTGACACGTGAGCATGAGAATCACGGATTCGAATAGAATTAGACAAGCCCAAGTTTTTTTTTTTTTTTTTTTTTTTTTTTAGTGTTGGAAAAAACGGCACTTTTCAAAGCCCTGTAACTCAAAAACAATGAGAAATTAGGTTAAGCTTGTGAGAGACACTTTTATTCAATTTTTTGATCTGCACAATAGTGTTAGAGACGTCCGAGGTCCAAATCCACCTCCAAATGCCACTTTTGAGCCCTGCAAGGTTTAAAATTCTAGAGAGAGTAAAATCAAGGCATTTTCTTACAATGAACTAAACGTAGGACCCTGAACGAGGTACTTAAAACATGATTCACAAAAATCTCACACAGGCACTTTTATTCTCTTCTACTTGCTCTACCTTTCCCTCATACAAAGTTTTCCTTAATTCTTTCATCTTCACCTTCAAAATCCCACTGGAAAACATGATGCAATTAAGGTCTAGAGAGAGAATATGAAACTTGTCAAACCAAAATTTTTCCTACATGCATAAAATGACCTAATTATTTGTTCTAAGCATTATCCCCACAATGAAATTCAAAAAGTTCAAAATGAATTATTTCACTAGAAAAGAGGCCTATTACAATTCTTCCCCCCTTTAAGAACTCTGTCCTTAGAGTTGGAAAGAAGGGTAATGTGCTAGAAAGTCATCTAAATTTACCCAACTCGAATCTTCTACTGGGTATGAATGCCATTTCACCAAAATTTCTACTATAGATCTATTTCTAAGAAATCTCTCCTTCCTATCTAATATTATTTCAAAAGAGCCATCATCTTTCAGCTTATAATTGTCCTGCAAAACATGAGCAACATTAGACACATATCTTTTAAGTAAGCTAACATGAAATACAGGATGCACATTTAGATATTTAGGTAATTCCAGCAAACAAGCAAGAGATCCGATCTTTTTCAAAACTTTAAAAGGGTCTGCATATCGAGGAGAAAGTCTATGATCCTTCCCTAGCAACAAGTTAGATCGGTGAGGATTAACTTTAAGAAATACCATATCATTAACTTGGAATTCAAGTGGTCTTCTCTTTAAATCATAGAACTTCTTTCGTCTTTTCTGAGATTCTCTTATATGTTTCTTAATTTTTCCAAGTTCTTCATCCATCTTATCAAGCATTTCTTTGGATACTTCTACTTTATTTGGAAAACCCAAAAACGAAGGTGGAGTCAAACAATTATAACCATACATACCTTCAAATGGAGTCATTTTTATAGATGCATGCCATGCACTATTGTATGCAAACTCAACCAAGGGTAAATATTCACTCCAATTATCCTGCTTTTCATTCACATACATACGCAACATATCCTCAACTACCCTGTTAACCCTCTCAGTTTCCCCATCAGTTTGTGGATGGAAAGCTGTACTCATACGAAGTTGAGTTCCAATGGATTCAAATGTCGCTTTCCAGAAGTTTGACGTAAATCTAGAATCTCTATCAGAAATTATGCTTTTAGGCATTCCATGCAATCGAAATATTTCTTTTACAAAGATTCTTGCAACATTCAAAGCAGTATCAGTCTTTTTCATAGGAAAGAAGTGTGCCATCTTGGTAAGCCGATCGACTACAACAAATATGGTATCATGCTTACTTCGGGTCATAGGTAGCTTAGTGATAAAGTCCATAGAAATAGACTCCCATTTCTGATTTGGAACATCCAAAGGTTGAAGCATTCCTAGCATCCTCTTAAACTCAGATTTCACCTGTTGGCACTTCAAACATTCATTTACATATTTTCTAATATCCCGCTTCATACACCGCCAAAAGTAAGAATACTTTGTTTTAACATATGTCCTTGAATAACCTAGATGTGCAGAAAAAGGTGCATCATGACAATCATGCAGTATTTTAACTTTTAGTGGAGATTCAGAAGATAAGCATAGCCAATTGTTACAATACAGTGTTCCATTCTGCAAATGAAATTTTTCCTCATATGGCGATCCCCTGTTCGCATTCAAAGCATTCAAAATAGGTGCATAAAAAGGATCCTGTTTTATCTCTTCTTGAATTTGATTGAGAAAATCAGAGTTTATTACAGAAACAAGATTATACAAAGGTCTCCGACTCAATGCATCAGCAACCTTATTTTCCTTACCAGCAAGATACTTAATGTCAAAATCATACTCGCTTAATAATTCAATCCAACGCTTCTGCCTGTTGTTAAGCAATGGTTGAGTGAAGATGTATTTTAGACTTTGATGATCTGTTTTCAATTCAAACTTAACCCCTAACAATAGATGTCTCCAATGCTTAAGTGCATGCACAACAGCAAGCATTTCTAAATCATGAGTAGGATAGTTAAGTTCATGCTTTCTTAGCTTTCTGGACTCATATGCGACCACCCTGCCATCCTGTGAAATAACACATCCTGACTAGCACTTGCATCACATGCAACCACAAAAGGCTTTCCCATTTCTGGTATTTTCAAAACACAATTCTCAACGACTTTTTGTTTCAATGTTTCAAATGATTTTTGACAGGCATCACTCCACGCAAATCCTACATTCTTTTTAGTTAATTCGGTGAGGGGAGTAGCTATCTTAGAGAAATCCTTAATATGTGCTCTTTCATATTGTGTCAACCCAAGAAAACTTCTAACATCTCTTACAGTCTTAGGAATCGGCCAATCAACTATTGTTTTTACTTTATCTTCATCTATAAGGATTCCTTCTTTTGATATTACTCTTCCTAGATACACAAGTTTATCCTTAGCAAAGAAACACTTACTCTTTTTCCCATACAATTCGTGTTCTCTAAGGCTTTGCAAAGTCTTCTTGAGATGTACTGCGTGCTCCGAATCATCTTTAGAGTACACAAATATATCATCAAGGAAGACTAAGATGAATTCATCTAGGTAATCGTGAAAAATATTATTCATCAAGCACATAAATGTGGCAAGAGCGTTTGTTAAGCCAAAAGTTAGAACCGTAAACTCATAGTGACCATATCGTGTTCGAAAAGCCGTCTTAGGAATATCCTCTGTTTTGATCCTAATTTGGTGATATCTAGATCTTAAGTCAATCTTTGTGAATACGGTCGCTCCACTTAATTGACCTAATAAGTCATCTATGTGAGGGAGTGGATACTTATTCTTAATTGTTCTTTTATTCAACCCCCTATAGTCAATGCATAATTTGTAAGAGCCGTCTTTCTTCTTCTGAAATAAAACAGGCGCACTCCAAGGTGAGACACTCGGTTTTATTAAGCCTTTCTTCAAAAGATCATCTAATTGAGTCTTAAGCTCCTTTAGTTCATCAATGTTAAATCTATAGGGTGCTCTAGAATATGGTTCACTCCCTGGATATAGGTCAATGGCGTGGTCAATCGGCCTAGGTGGGGGTATACCAGGCAAGTCTTCTAGAAATACATCGGCATATTCTTTCAAGAGATTTCCTACGTAATCTGGAATATCTTCGTCATTACCTTCCTGATGCAGATTGTTCACATACACTACAAATGTTTTGCAGCCATCACGTATACCTCTAATTATCTGCATAGCAGAAATAAGAGTAGGCTTAGGATTAAGGACGTCACCTAGAATATGAATAGATTCATCATTTAGCTTCACAGTGATCGTTCTTTGTTCACAATTAATTGTCGCAGAATTTTTAACTAACCAATCCATACCTATGATTACATCACTCTATTTCATCTCAATTACATGGAAGCTCCTAGAAAAGCGTTTATAAGAAAGAGTAAATTCAAGGTTTTCAACATATCCTTTCGTGTAGTGTAATCGTCCATTGGCCATCTCTACAGGTCTGGTTATCTGCATATTTAGGGCTATCCCTAGATTCTGTACCAATTTGAAAGATAGAAAACAATGGGTACTACCTGAATCGATCAAAAATCTGGTTTTATGCGCAGAAATCATACCCGGAATCATGATTACAGAAGCCTTTGGGAAAGAACTAACCACCATGCAACGTAAAGTAGAGTTAGCGCACTTACCGCCATCATCTGCTTCCTCAATAATTGTACCCTCCTCGATGATGTTTATTGCTTTTGATTGTGCGGGCCGAAAGACTCCCTTGTTCGGGCACTCATATGTCCGATGCCCTTGCTCCCCGCAACGAAAACACAGACCAAGTCTTTTTTCCCTCTCAATAAAATTAGGGTCTTGTTGCCACTCAATTGGTTGACGCCTCCTTTGATTTTCCACTGGCCGAGCAGGGTTCTTACCTTGGTCGTTAGAAGATGGAGTTTTTTTTGAATTGTTCATGTTCATTGCAACAGGTCTTTGTGGCCTATGTCCTATTGCAATGAATCTGCTTCTATTTGCCTTCTGCAAATTGAACTTTTCCATCTTCTCAAAGTTCTCAGCCATCACAACAGCATCAAGAAAATCAATGCATCCAGATCCCTTGACTTGATAGCGAAGTTCCTCACGAAGCCCTTCAATAAATTTACTCTTTAGAGCATTACCACTAACCTCTAATGCATATTTATGAAGACGTAGGAACTTCTCTTTGTACTCATCAACAGATAAGCTATGCTTGTCACTTTCGTGTTGTCGGAAATTGTAGAACTCCATCTTCTTCTCCATATGGTAGTGTGGAGAACAATAGCGTTTTTCAGCTTGTTCTCTAAATTCCTTCCATAGAACAGGACCAGAACGCGTTCGAGTCTGCATATATGACTTCCACCATAGCTTCGCGATCCCACACAGATGTAGGATCCCAACTTTTGCCTTGGACTCTTCACTAAATTGTCAAAGATCAAAGAAATCCTCTAGTTCTTCAATCCATGCCTCAAGATCTTCGCCACTCTTCTTCTCGCCATCAAAATCATTTAACTTTGCCTTCTTGAAGACTTGGTTAAGGGCAAACTCACCTGGTTCCATATCTTCAGAATTGCGTTTTTGTTTTTCGCGAGGTACGCTAGATGTTCCCGCACCTTCATCTATTTCATCGTTCAGCTCCACAAACAAATTTGTTGCTCCTTCTGGTTGCTTTCCCCCTCGTTCTTTGCGCAATTCACCAAGAAGCTTCTGAATAAGCTCCTCTTGTTCAGGAACCTTTTGTGTTAGACCTTCCATCGTTCCCGCGGATTGATTCTGCTCTGATACCACTTGTAGCGTTTCCTCAATCCCAATCTATCCCCAATCACAATCTTTCGATTACTCAGAAATAAAAGTGGAGAGAAGAACGCAGAGATTGCACAAGGTAAAAGAAAATCTGATGTGGAAGAGTAGAACAAATATGACGCAGAGAAGGAAGAATTCTGATATTATAGATGTGAATCAATGGTTACAGTAGCTTTGGACAATAGCTTCTTGACGAAGCCTCTACCTCCCGACCACCCCCGAGCTATCACAATCGCATTCTCACTCGCACTCTCAATCACACTCTCACTCTCACTCTCAATCACACTCTCAATCACAAGGTAATTCTCAGATTTCTGTGTGTCCTCGGTGTTGATGCGCAGGCCTTCTTATCTTTTTTCTGTTTGATCGCAGCCGTGCTCCCCAAAGAAGTGTGCGATCCACCAAATTTAGAAAAAGTCGAGTTTCTCCAAAACTTTCGCAAAAAGCCATGCGATCGTAGTATACTTCCTTTCTTTAGCATACCTGTCAAAAATAGCAGAAAAACACCAAGAAGACATATCCGAAAACATACATAATTAGACATGGTGACACGTGAGCATGAGAATCACGGATTCGAATAGAATTAAACAAGCCCACGTTTTTTTTTTTTTTTTTTTGTGTTGGAAAAAACGGCACTTTTCAAAGCCCTGTAACTCAAAAACAATGAGGAATTAGGTTAAGCTTGTGAGAGACACTTTTATTCAATTTTTCGATCTGCACAATAGTGTTAGAGACATCCGAGGTCCAAATCCACCTCCAAATGCCACTTTTGAGCCCTGCAAGGTTTGAAATTCTAGAGAGAGTAAAATCAAGGCATTTTCTTACAATGAACTAAACGTAGGACCCCGAACGAGGTACTTAAAACATGATTCACAAAAATCTCACACAGGCACTTTTATTCTCTTCTACTTGCTCTACCTTTCCCTCATACAGAGTTTTCCTTAATTCTTTCATCTTCACCTTCAAAATCCCACTGGAAAACATGATGCAATTAAGGTCTAGAGAGAGAATATGAAACTTGTCAACCCAAAATTTTTCCTACATGCATAAAATGACCTAATTATTCATTCTAAGCATTATCCCCACAATGAAATTCAGAAAGTTCAAAATGAATTATTTCACTAGAAAAGAGGCCTATTACAATAATGCATATGCACATGCATACATTACATACTTACATGCATACATACACATACATAATGCATACACACACATATGCATACATAATGCATACATAATGCATACACACACATATGCATACATACATGCATACACATACACACATAGACACATACACACACATAGACACATATGCACACATAAACACATACACACTCATAGACGCACACACATACACATCGACACACACACACACATACATACATACATATACACACACATAGACACATACACAGTAGAGGGGCATTAAGGACATGGCATCTAAGACTTCCTCGATGCTCAACTCATAAACAGAGAATGGAATTGAAGAAGAGGGACACCAAGCTCCCACAAAATCACTCACATGAAAAACACACAGCACTGCCAAGGCAAGGGTGGTCCGCGCCGCCTTGTCACACAAATACAATGGCACTCTTAGGATGGGGATGATCACATTGCCCTCCTAGTACACTTAAACACAATCAACACAAAGGTACTCTTAAGGCAAGGGTGATCCGCACCACCCTCTTAGTACCAACGCACAAAACACAAATCATTCACAAGAATGAGATTCTCAATGAAAAGAGGAGCCAAGTGGTACCACAATCTTCAATGGGTTTGGGGAATGATGGAGAAGAGGGAAGGAAGATGGAAGAAGTAGGAAATGAGAGAAGAAGAGAGGGTGTATTGGATAGAATAAGCAAAGATTCAGGGTAATGGAAATGGAAGGAATTGGAGAAATGAACTTGATTGAAATAGAAAATATTACAAAGACATGGGGGACTTACAAATTAGGAGCTTGTATAGCTCTCTCAATACAATGACATAGAGTAGACTCCTCCGCCTAGGTTTGGAGTGCTCACTACACCTGCATCGGGTACCTGCAGACAACTCTTCTTGTTTTGAGGGCACCCAAGGGGGTCCTTTTATGGGTCTTTTGGGAAGATATTTGGAGATGATATTATTTGGGAGAATCTTCTAAATGTGACACTTGTGTGGTGGAAAATACAATATTGATAAAATCCTAGAAGATTTTTGGCCATTCTAAGGTGTTCATCTTATCCCATATGGTCATATCTTTGATTTTTTCAATCATAAAAATACTATAAATAGCACCTCCATTTCGTGGGAGTGAGCCTCAAATCCGAGTTTGGGCGTTTGGAATATTTTATGCATGGTTTTGGGCCCAAAAAGTCAATCACATGTGTCCCTTTTGTCAAAAATCTTTGTGTAGGACTCAAAAGTCTATGGTGGGGCTTGAGTCGTTGAAAAGTTTTTTGGACTCTTTCAAAAGGGAGAGTGGGTCAAGCTTAAGTATTTGAATTTTATAAAACTACTTGTCCCACTCCATATTTAGCTTGGGATTTGATTCTACCATTCACTATAGGTAAGGGTAGCTAGTTTACTAGGGTGGGGCCCACCTTATTCTTGGATTTTTATTTCCTTCAAATACATATATTTATGGTTTCCTTGAAGGTTTGAAAAATAAAAATACTATAGGGGTACATATCTATACATAAGGTATTATTAAGGAAAAAAATATTTCCTCATACTTAGCCCTCCCTTTGGCTAGAGGCATTCATGTCTCTAGCCTTCAAAGGGTTTGTTGATGTTCCAAGGTGGCTCATCTTCTTGTACTACTGATATGTATTTCTCCCTTGATTGTTCCTATTGTTCATTGCTTTCTTCTATCCTCTGCCAGTATTTCTTTAACCTCCATCCATTGACCTTCGTCTTGTGTAGCTTCCCTGACATATCCATGAGTTGATAGCTTCCATTCTTGAGCTTTGTCTTGATCAGAAACGGTCCTTCCCATCGTGGTTGGAACTTTGTATCATGCATGTTATCAAAACGATTATCATACCTTAAAACAAGAGTTCCTTTCATTAACCCTTTATCCTTTAGTTGTTTGTTGAATTCCTCCCTTCTTTTCTCTGCTTGATTGATGTAATGTTCCACTGCAAGCTCCCTTTTCATACTCAAGTGTTGTAGATCTATAAGCCTCTTTTGAATGACCTCTTCTTCACTTTCTGCACTTTCTTTTAGCAGTATACGGAGACTTGGGATTTCCACTTCTATTGGTAATAAGGCTTCTTGTCCATACACTAAATGAAAAGGAGTGAATCCTAAGGATGCCTTGTAGGATGTGTGATATGCCCATAATGCTGCAGTGAGGTGCTGGTCCCATTCCTTAGGGTGCTTCTTTACCTGCTTACTGATGATTTTACAAAGAATTCCATTGGTCTTTTCAACAAGACCATTACATTGAGGATAATAGGGTGTGGAGTATATATGCCTTATGTTTAATCTAATCAATAGATCATTCAAAACAACTTATCTAAAACCTGGACCATGATGAGACACTATCTCTAAAGGTATCCCAAATCTACAACATATGAAATCATAAATGAACTTCCCAATATCTTGTGCGGTTGTCCTTTTTGTGCTAGCTGCTTCTACCCATCTAGTCATGTAGTCCACTGCCACAATGATGTACTCCTTCCCTGAGCTTTTCCTTGGTAGGGGTCCAATTGCATCGATTCCCCACTTCTCAAATGGCCCATAAGATATGACTGGTGTCCTTGGTTCATACATAAGCCTCTTATTCCCTGTAATCTGACATTTATTACATGTTTTACACCAATATTGAACATCTTTATGAAGTATAGGCCATGTATACCCTGCTTGAAGTACATTCCTTATCGTTATCTCATGTGAGAAGTGTCCTCCACATGCATGATCATGACATGATTCAAGAATGCTCTTTATTTCATCTGATATGGGGATCCTTCTAAGGATAAGATCCTTACCTTTCTCATAGAGATGGTCTCCTATGAGTTGGTATTGTAGATCCTTCTTCGCTAATCTATGCCTTTGTACCTTGTTTAGGTGCTTGGGTGCTTCTCCAGTTTCCAGAAACTCGATGATATCTTGTAATCCTTCTTGACCTACAACTCTGTCGTCTCCCAGCTTCATGGATGCTATGAAACCATCAAATTGCTCATTTGCTAATGCATCTGCTTCTAAATTTTCGCTCCTTGGTACATGACATATTTGAGTGTTATCAAATTGTTTCAATAACACTCTTACCTTTTTCAACCATTCAAACAAATTTTGGTTTTTGCAACACCAAACATTTTGTAATTGCTTAATTATCAACATTGAGTCTCCTTTGATGATCAACCTTTTGATATCATGTTGAACACATTCATGCAAGGCCTCACATAGTGCTGCATATTCTACTTCATTATTTGAATGAGCATTAGGAAGAGCTATACCTTTCTTGAAGATAAGCTGTTTGTTTTGGTCATATATCAGAAATCCTCCTGTTGCTTTGTCGACCTGCTTCTTATAGGCACCATCAAAAAATACAGTATGTGCATCTTCAATATCTTCTTCATGCAAGGTTGCTCCCCTCTCCCTCTCTGGATATTTTCCTCTCCCACTTCCTATAGGTGAGTATGTCTGCAAGACTAGCTCTTGTGCTTTCCTCTACTACAAAATTATAGTTATATCCTTGAAGTTCAAGAACCCATTTAGCTATTCTAGATGAGATGCTCATATGTTGTGCCACATATGGAAATGCATGATCTGTTGTAAGAATAATGAAAGGCCTAGCGAGAAGGTAAGACCGAAACTTCCTTACTCCAAACATAAGTGCATACATGAGTTTCTCTGCATCTGTGTATCTCTTCTCATTTTCTTTCATTACCTTGCTAGCAAAGTAAATAGGATGCATGTGAGATATCTTTGTATCCTTCTGGAGTAAGACCACTCCGATTGCTTCTTCACCTGCACTTGGACACACATAGAAAGTCTCTCCCATATTTGGTGGCATCAATGTGGGTAGAGTATTGAGTACTCTTTTGATTTCTTCAAAACATTCATTATGGATATCCTCCCATGTAAAGACACTATCTTGTGCAAGATTTTGTAATGGAGATATGATTTCAGATAGAAGGTGGATGAACCGTGACATGTAGCGTACCTTTTGTACAAAAGTGAGGTTCTGCTTTGTTGTTGTTGGAGGAGGTAGAGCCAATAAGGCTTCCACTTTGGATGGATCAACTTTAATCCCCTTTTCTGATATGAGATGTCCAAGGAGAACTACTTCTTTCTCAGCAATATGACATTTGTCAAGATTCAATTGACCCCCAAGCTCATACAATCTTTTTAAACCTTCTTCAACTTTTTGACAATGCATGGCTCTAGTGCTATATATGCAAAAGTCATCCATGTACACCCTTATTGATGATCCAAAGAATGGTTGAAAAACATAGTTCATAAACCTTTGAAATGTTGTAGGTGCATTGGTTAGGCCAAAAGGCATTACCCGATAAGCAAAGCATCCCCATGGCGTAATGAATGTGGTCTTCCTTTGGTCCTCCTCGGCTATCCGAATTTGAAAGTACCCTGAGTATCCATCACATACAGTGTACCTTTCATGATTTGCCACTTCATTTAGAATCTCATCTTGGAAGGGTAGTGGAAAATGATCTCTCTTTGTTTCTGCATTTAAGGGTTTATAGTCTACACACACCCTCCATTTACCATTGTTCTTTGGGGTAACTACTACTGGAGACACCCATTCTGAATTTGATACAGGGTAAATGAAACCAGCCTTTATGAGTCTATTTACCTCATTTAACAGATCATCTTGTTAAAGTGTTCCGATCCTTCTGAGCTTTTACGCCACTGGCTTTGCTTCTGGCTTGATTTCAATATGATGTTGAATAGCAGTTACACCTTGTATCTCATTATAATCTTTAATGAACAATTTGGGGTACCTTTTGAGCATGTTGATGTATGTGATCCTTTCCTCTAAGGTGAGATCTTTTGCTAGCATCTTTTGGAGATCCGCTTCAGGCATGGAGTCCTCACATTGTGGTTTTTGTAGATCATCCTCTTTGCCTCCCTCTTCTTTTCCTTGGAAGATCACGCCCATGACTTCGAGTGTTGATGAAGCACTTTCAGTTGTCGATTCCTCACTGCTAGAATCGCTATCATAACAAGAACTTTCTTCATCTATTGTTGTTTCATACCTGTGATCTTCCTTCTTTTGGTCCTTCAAATCATACGTAACTGACTTTGTTCTATCATTTGGTTTGAGAACTAGAAGGCTAGAAACCCATTTCGGATGTGCTTTCACTGCAATTAACCATGGATGTCCTAATATGATGGGGTAGCCCTCCCCCTTGGTTGCAATTACATACATATCCAAAGCAAACTCTATATCACATACTGTAATTCTTAAATTTTTTATCATACCAACACATTTAACAACACTATTATTTGCCATTTTAGCTTGATACGCAGATGGTCCTATCACATCCAAGCCTAACCTATGCATTGTTTTTTCTGTCATCACACACATCTGTGCTCCGCCATCCACGTACACATTCAAAACTCTTTTTCCTTTCACATACACATCCACTATGGGTACCACATCATCACATGCATTGCCTCTTATAAGGTTAAGTTCCTTTTTTTTAGCCCTCCTAGTGCTTACTAGCTTGGACCATTCCCTCTTAGTTTTTGAAGATAGTTGGAGTAATTGTGGCCAAGTGATATTTGGTTTCTGTGTAGATATATCCTCAATCAAGTCATAAGGTTTGATACCGTTACCTAGAGGAAAGTCTTCCATCGTGATCTTCCTCCTTGGCCTTCTCTTTCTTTTACTAGCTTCATCTTCTGCAACTCTGCCTTTCTTTGTTTGTGTACCCATGCTTGAATCTTCATCTTGAGATCAGTCTCTGTCTTGCACCCTTATCCTCTTGATTGGCATCGTATCCATGGTCTCTTGTTCCTCGGTCAGCTCCAAAACATTCACTTGCCTTTAGTCACCTTGAGCCATTGGGACAGGTGGAATATTTGCTTGCTATTGTTGTTGTTCCTGTGCATATTGTGGCAGCCTCCTAATAGGATACATATCACCTGGATTCCTATGAGGGTGAGGCCAATTGTAACTACCATGACCACATTCGTTGCAATTGTAGCATATAAACTCGTGTGCTTATCGTCGTTGTCCTCGATTTTGTTCCCTTTGTGTTCTGTCTTGTTGGCTCCTCACCAAGTTGTGTTAGTTGTTCCAGCTGTTGTGTGAGCTTCTGCAAAATATCTTGTTGTGGATCTTCTCCTTTCTCTAATTGTGCAACTAGTACTAGTGGAACAACATCCATATGTTCTACTTTTTCAACTTTTGAAGACTGAAACTTTAATTTTCCACACTTAACTCTTGCTATATCTAATACTTCTTCAAAAGTACCTAGAAATTGTGACTCCACCTTTTGCTTTAGAGAAGGGAAGAGTCCTGAGATGAGTCTATCCCTTTTCAAGAACTGTGAAGCTACTTCATTTGCCCCTAGGCTACTCTCCCAATTACTCCACACACACTGAAACTTAGACTCATAATTTGAAAAGTCTTCAAGTGTGACTTGCCTGAGTGAGAGCAATTGTTGCCACAATCCTTCTGGTGTATCCTTCTTTCCATATCATGCTATGAACGCTTCACGCACTGCTTCCCATATTCCTGTTGCTTTGTTGGATAAGTTGTCGTACCATTTTCTTGCTTCCTCCTTTAGGACCAATGGGAAAGCCTTTAGCTTGATTGCTTCTTGATCCCTTCCTGAGACAAGGTATGCCATCTCCAAGTTGTCCAAAAGCTCTGCAGCATCTTTGTTGGGTCTTCCATAGAAATGTGGGAAGATTGATGCCATGATTGAACTTGAAATTGGCTTTCTTACAAAAGAATGAAGATCCAGACGTCAAAACTAAGGGTATATTCTAGAACTGGAAAGATAAAGGGTTCTTGAGATTCAAGGATTTCTGTCAAATGCTCTGCCCCGAAATGATAGACTATGCGTTGTTGGAAGAATATCTTTCTACTATATATGGTATGGACAGAAAGAAGGGGTCTTGGTTGATAAGGTTGGTTGGGACGAATGGGACGATTTTGGTTGTTGGGGTTTTGGAAATTCATGAATGAGTTCCTCAGTGGGGGCACAAGGTTATGAGAGGGGCATTAAGGAAATGGCATCTAACACTTTCTCGATGCTCAACTCATAAACAAGAATGGAATTGAAGAAGACAAGCTCCTACAAAATCACTCACATGAAAAATACACAGCACTGCCAAGGCAAGGGTGGTCCGTGCCGCCTTGTCACACAAATACAATGGCACTCTTAGGATGGGGATGATCACGCTGCCCTCTTAGTACACTTAAACACAATCAACACAAAGGTACTCTTAAGGCAAGGGTGATCCGCACCACCCTCTTAGTACCAACGCACAAAACACAAATCATTCACAAGAATGAGATTCTCAATGAAAAGAGGAGCCAAGTGGTACCACAATCTTCAATGGGTTTGGGGAATGATGGAGAAGAGGGAAGGAAGATGGAAGAAGTAGGAAATGAGAGACAAAGAGAGGGTGTATTGGATAGAATAAGCAAAGATTCAGGGTAGTGGAAATGGAAGGAATTGGAGAAATGAACTTGATTGAAATAGAAAATATTACAAAGACATGGGGGACTTACAAATTAGGATCTTGTATAGCTCTCTCAATACAATGACATAGGGTAGACTCCTCCACCTAGGTTTGGAGTGCTCACTACACCTGCATCGGGTACCTGCATACAACTCTTCTTGTTTTGAGGGCACCCAAGGGGGTCCTTTTATAGGTCTTTTGGGAAGATATTTGGAGATGATATTATTTGGAAGAATCTTCTAGATGTGACACTTGTGTGGTGGAAAATACAATATTGACAAAATCCTAGAAGATTTTTGGCCATTCTAAGATGTTCATCTTATTCCATATGGTCGTATCTTTGATTTTTTCATGAAAAATCATAAAAATACTATAAATAGCACCTCCATTTAGTGGGAGTGAGCCTCAAATCCGAGTTTGGGCGTTTGGAATATTTTATGCATGGTTTTGGGCCCAAAAAGTCAATCACATGTGTCCCTTTTGTCAAGAATCTTTGTGTAGGACTCAAAAGTCTATGGTGGGGCTTGAGTCGTTGAAAAGTTTTTTGGACTCTTTCAAAAGGGAGAGTGGGTCAAGCTTAAGTATTTGGATTTTATAAAACTACTTGTCCCACTCCATATTTAGCTTGGGATTTGATTCTACCATTCACTGCAGGTAAGGGTAGCTAGTTTACTAGGGTGGAGCCCACCTTATTCTTGGATTTTTATTTCCTTCAAATACATATATTTATGGTTTCGTTGAAGGTTTGAAAAATAAAAATACTATAGGGGTACATATCTATACATAAGGTATTATTAAGGAGGGGTTTCAAAAAAATTTTCCTCAACACATAGACATATACACACATAATGATGCATACACACACATGCACAACTATATTGATGTCTTACCAAAATGATGGCAATAATGAAAACATATGAGCAGATTAGATAGTAAATTCTACTCTAGTTATCGATCAATAACTTGAAGCTTCTGAATGGATATCAGATTATAGATTTTTTTATTAACTTGAATAATGATGAATCCTACTAGAGAGATGAAATCATGTTCTTTTAAGTTAGAACATGAAGCGGTATGCCTAATTATTTTATATATAGCTTTATCTTCGAGGAGCAAATTTTTATCATGTATGTATGCATATGTGTATGTATTCATGTGTATTATCTGTATACATATGTTAGTATGCATATGTATGTATTTCATGTATATGTATGTGTTTGCATGTGTGTGATATATGTATACATGTGTTAGTATGCATATGTGTATATATGCATATGCATTTATGTAAAATATTCATGTATTCATGTAATATATGCAAGTGTTTATACTTGTGTACATGTATGTATGTATATGTGTCTATGTGTAAATATGTATGCATGTATATATATGTTTATGTGTGCATGCAGGCATGTATATGTGATGTGTACATGTATATATGTATAGATGTATATGTGTAAATGTGTACATGTAAATATATATGCTTGTATATATATATTTATGTGTGCATTTAGGCATGTGTGTGTGATGCATAATATATCTACTCCATTTTATATTTATGTATGTGTATCTACATGATGTGTATATATCTTTATATATATTATGATCCTCGTTGATTCAAGTAGCTATATATAGAGGTATAAGGTTGGGAGGAGAGACATCTCTCTAGTAGGACGTCGGAGGAATAGATGCAATGTGTACATATACTTCAAACATATGGCTAAAAGGTTGAATTAGAGTTTTTAATTTAGCGGTTTTAAAACCCTAATATCGAAATTAGTGTTTTCAATTTAGGATTTTTGAAATAGGATTTAATTATTTATGTGTATGCATGTGTTTTGTATGTATGTGTATCTATATGTGCATATGCATGTGTTGTGTGTGTATATGTATATATGCATGTAAATATGATTATATGAGTCTATGTGTGTATACATATGATTATGCATGTGTATGTGTATGTGAGTATGTATACGTGTATGTGAGTATGTGTATGTGTCTATGTGTATTCATTATATGTGTGTAACTACATGCATGTGTATGTGTGTGTAAAAATCTGCATGTATGTGTGTGTATGTATAAATGTGCATGTATGTGTATATGTGTGTAAATATGCATGTATGATGTATATGTGTGTTTATGCATGTATTTGTACCTCTAATCTCCCTCTTTTCTCTCTCTCTCTCTCATATACATACATAAACACACATACTCATATCCACACATATATATACATAAAAGCAGTGCATATTGTGCATTATCGGGACGACGAGCCATAAGTGTCCGCATCTCTTTTAGACACCACTTAAGCGACCATCCAGTCCCAAACTCTATCTCAAGTGAACTAAGTACGTATTTTTTATCCCTCTCATCATGCTCACTACAAAAATTAAAAAAATAATGTAAATAAAACATAAGATATTTATTTCAATTTATATGTAAAATTTATACTTACTTCCATGGTAAGTGAACAAGGTGCAGGTAAGAGTCGCATAATGCCCGCATTCTTCTCTTGAACTCCAATCCATTCCCTATGTACACAATGTTCCCCTCTGGCTCTATATTGCACTCTAGTCCTAAGGTGCCTATGCATGTCCTCATAGGCAACTCTGCTCTGCTATCACGATCTGGAGGTGGTATAGGTGTCTTGAAAATAGATAGATAAAAATAAATAAAAATATGTGTTATAATATTATTAAAAAATTTTATGAAAAAAAAACATACCTATGAGCAGATAGCTGTCTTCTTGCATGTGGAGCCGTAGAAGAGCCCTCCTCTGATCGCTGGGTAAGCATCTGGATCGTATAGTATAGCTCATCATCAGACATCTCTAAGTAATCACACATGATGGCCCCTAGAGTATCAGACGGAACTCTTGCTCTCACAAGACTTTTTATGAGAATGAGTTTCACCTTTCTCTCTCTACTAGGATCCATATTACCTAACATATAAAACAAAATGGGTTAGAAATCAATATATATACGTGTACATATGTATGTGTGTATGCATTAAGTATGTGTATGTATGCATGTGTGTGTATGTATGTGCAACCTAGAGTTCAACCCATGTTAGGTCAACAATGACCACCATCAGCGAATGTAATTTCTGGTAATTCCTCTTCCTCATCAGTAGAATCAGCATGTAGAGAATTATCCTCTTCATCAAAAAGATTAGTATCATTATCATGTATAATGATTCTAATTTCTCTTTCAAATGTTGATGTATCATTATCTGATGTTGAATCATCAAGAGGACTTTCTTCGATCTCTCTAACAATAAACTATTTAAACAATGACCTACCTCTAGGTTGCACATGAATGACTTGCCACCAAGGATGAGCATCTGGGTTTTTATAAAAAAATGCATGTTCAATATGCCTAGGAAGAATATATGGTTCTTTAGTAGATCGCATTACCTTGGAAAAATCAATTGCCCAAAACCCAAATAATTCCTTTCTTAATGTGGAATTACTACCTTTATACTCGGCTTTCAACCTTCAAAATGACCTATCAAAATATATAACAACAAAAACCCTTTATTAGGTGCTTAAAAAAATTACTAACTGTATCATAAAAAATATAAACTTTTTTCTACCTGTTTGAATGTACGAATTGAAATTTCATAGATACCGACAATAGTTCCTACATAACCAAGTTCGCTATCTATAAGGTTCGTGTCTTTTGAGCTATCTGTGATAGTTTCTTGAAAGAAGCAACAATACTAGAATCCTCTGTTTTACGTAAAGAATCAATGGCTTTGATTCTAATATGCTGTCCAAAAGCCCACATATTAGTGAACATTCGAGCCTGCAAAATAAATTCAATTAGTAAATAGAAACTAATATACATATATGAAAAAAATAAAATATTATTTTAATAAAATTAGCTTTCGTTCACAACCTATCATTAACTCTCTTTGCTCATCTGAGATTTCTTCATTATTTGTGTTGGCGCGTTGCAAACGACTATATAGCCAATCCGTGAAAGAAGATATATCTGTAATCTCATTATTATCGAGATTACGTCTATATCTTTTGTTTTCTTGCCTTTTACTTCAGAGATTTTGAAGTTCCTCGTACTCGCTAAGGAATGCTTGCATGCATTCGCTATTATATGCTACAAAAGTAGAAACATCATTTCTTTCTGGAAATGTAAATAAGAATGGAACTCCCTTACCTGATAATACCTCATCTGTTATTTTTGAAGAAGACTCCTTGGTCCATGCACATGGAGCTTCTTCATGAACTCTTTCAAGGTACTCACTAACGTAATACATGCACTCTTCAAGCATCCAACCCTTTGCCATCAATCCTTCTGGTTTCGCTCTTTGTTGCACATAACCTTTTAATATTCCCATAAATCGCTCGACCCAAAACATCCATCGAGTGTTGACAAGACATGCAATCTCTATTTCATCTAAAAGATGGACTAATAAATAAACCTGAATATCAAGAAATGAAGTAGGAAGTTCTTTCTCCATCAAACATAGTAGCTCTTTGCATTCACGTTTTTTCTGTGGGATTGAGTTTTTGTCAATCTCTTTAGATGTAATCCACCTATACATATCATAAAAACAATTATAAAGAAGTTAATATCCAATATCCATACATATTAAATATAAATGTATCATAATTACCTTATAAGTGATCCAAGACGATAGATCACATCTCGTACTCCTTTTGTTGTACATCCATCGATAACCAAAGGTAAAATATGTTTCAAGAAGTTATGCCAGTCATGGGTCTTTAACCTAGATAAGCTCTTATCATCCATAGTAAACATGTTTTGAAAAGATGCTCCATATCCTGTAGGAGTCTTAATCAATTGAATTCTATTGTTGATAGTCTGTATCTCTTTTGTTGTAAGTACCCAAGGAGCAGGTGCATAAGTTGTTTCTTGTTCATGTCTATCAAAAACTGGCCATAACTTTGGTTTGGATTTTTGATCTTTCAAATCATTCATTGATGCTATGGTATCTTTTAGTCCAAGAAGATGCTGCCATAGTGAATAACCAATATTTTTTAATATATGCATAGGATCAAGAAGATGACATACTTTTAACTCTTTCCAATACTCCAAAGAATACCATATTGATATGTTCTCTATGAGTGCCAATTTTCCTTTACCTCTCTTCACATACTCATTATCTGAATCATCACTGAAGATTTCTGATTCTGTATGTATGTGCATGTGTATGTGTGTGTATATGTATGTATGTGCATGTGCATGTGTAAGTGTATATGTGTGTATGAGTATGTGCATGTGCATGTGTATGTGTGTGTATATGTATGTGCATGTATATGTGTAACTCTATGTGTATATGTGTGTATGTGCTTGTATATGTGTATATGTAGGTATGTGCATGTGTGTGTGCATGTGTATATGTGTTTTAATACTTTAATTATATAATTCATTCATATGTGTGTACCTAAGTGTATATGTATGTGTGTGTATATGTATGTATGTCCATGTGTATGTGTGTGTATATGTATGTATGTGCATGTGCATGTGTAAGTGTATATGTGTGTAAGAGTATGTGCATGTGCATGTGTATGTGTGTGTATATGTATGTGCATGTATATGTGTAACTCTATATGTATATGTGTGTATGTGCATGTATATGTGTATATGTAGCTATGTGCATGTGTGTGTGCATGTGTATATGTGTGTGTACATATGTGCATATATATGTGTATAATGTATGTATATGCATGTGTATATGTATGAAACATGCATGTGTATGTGGATGCATTTCCATTTGCATCCATGTGCATGCATGTGAATGTGCATGCATGTGATGTGCACGCATGTGGATGTGCATATACATGTATTGCGTATATGTTAATGTGTGTATGTGTATATATATATATGCAATAATGCATGCATGTAAGTCTTTTTATGTGGTTGTAGAAATGTTTGTGCATATGCATGTGTATATGTGTGTATGTCTAAGTGTATGTGCACATGTATCTGTGTGTATATATGTATGTGCATGTGTATATGTGTGAAAGTGCATCTTCATCATGTATAAGTGTACAAAGTGCATATCAATAAGTGTGAGTATGCTATCTAATGAAAATAACACAATTCAAATGATATACAAAGCATAGAAATTGTACTTACAATAGTTAGCCATACTTTTTGCTTGGTTAGCTTCTTGAATAACCTGCAATAAAGAGAGAAAGGAGAGAGAGAGAGAGAGAGAGAGAGAGAATTCAAAGAGAGAAAGATGTAGAAAGAGAGAAACAGAGACAGAGGAAGACAATAAGAGAGAGCTTAGGCAAAACAACAATTCTGCATATACTTGCTTGAGCTTGTAAGCACAACACAATTACGAACGTTGGAGAGCTCTTTGATCAGATGCGTGAAAATGCCGATCAAAGAGCCTCCAATGTTTTAACTTGTTTCCGTCAACAGACCATCGTGTAAGTGATGCTATGAGCGACATGTTTTAGCATCGTTTATGAGACGCTATTTAAAACCGTCGTGTTAGCGATGCTCTATGCAAGCGTCGCAAACCCCATCGTGCAACAACTCGCAAAAAAAGTCATTTGGCTCGTCGTTTAATTGACGGTGCACGCGTGACTCTCATTAAATGCATTTTGCAATTTAATAACCACGAAATTGTAACGCCTTAACCGTCACTATACGCCTGTATTCCTTGTAGTGAACCTACAAACATATTTTGGATGCTTTGAATCTTCATATCGTTGTGGCTGGTCCATGTATACTTCTTCCTATAACTCACTATGTAGGAGAGCATTCTTCACATCCATCTGATGCAAGGTCCATCCTTTTGTTGTAGCTAATGCAACAAGTGATTTGACAATAGATAGTTTAGCTACAGGGCTAAACATTCCTCATAATCAATGCCATATGTCTATGCATATCGTTTTGCTACCAATCATGCTTTATACATGTTTATGCTACCATCAGCATTGTGCTTTACCTTGTAAACCCACTTGTAGCCTATGGATTTCTTTCCTTGGATCAATGGAACCAACTTCCATATTTCATTTCCATAAAGTGCAGCCATATCCTCATCCATAGCTTTCTTTGAATCTGCATTTCCACTTGCATCTTCAAAACAACAAGGTTTAGCATCTAGTATTACCTTGGCCATGTAAGCACAATGACGAGCCATGTAACTGTCATGTGTCAATCGTTGCACTAAATTTTGCATCCTCCTAGGTCTTTTTGATCCTGGTTCACTTCTCCTTGGATCATTTGCATGTGCCTTTTCGAAGGCAATCCAAGTTCCGTATCAAGGATTTTTCCTGAGTCGCTTGAATCTCCATCAATGTTTTCAAAACTTTAGATATTTTACTACCAATGGAAAGCTTTTCTTTACCTTTCATGGATGTATTTGATGAATTTTTTTGACCAAAATTTCCATGCAATCTTTCCACTCCATGGACTTGAGTTGGAATTATTGCTTGGTGACTCATCTAGTTCACTCAAAACTTGAGATTTTGCAATTGGTTTTTCAACATTTTCTTTCTCATTTGGTTCAAGATTAATTCCATGTTTGGCATCTGCATAGAAGCTTGAAATTTCATCAAACACCACATCTATGCTTACCTTAACCTATCATGTGAGTGGGTTATAGCATTTATATCCCTTTTGCATAAGGTAGTACCCAATGAAGATACATTTTTCTACCTTTGGATCAAGCTTCGACCTGAACTTATCTTGAACATGTACATATGCACTACAACAAAATACTTTCATATGTGATAAGTTTGTCTCTTTACCTTTAAGCTTCTCTTTAGGTGTAACTTGGTGTACAAGAGTAGTCAGAGTTCTATTCATGATGTATACAACAGTGTGCATAGATTTTGCCCAATAACAATGAGGCATATTCTTCTCAACCATCAAGGCTCTTGCTATTTCCGCAATATGTCTATTTTTGCATTTAGCACCACCATTCTATTGTGGGGTGTACTTGCATGAAAATTATCATCGAATTCCATGACTTTTTAGAAATCTATTGAACTCATTTGACATGTATTCACCTCCTCCATGAGATCATAATGTCTGAATATACTTCCCTATTTGCTTTTCCACCATAGCTTTAAAACTTTGGAAGTGAGTGAACACCTCACTTTTCGCTTTCATGAAATATACCCATACGTGTTGTGTATGGTCAACAATGAAAGTAACATAAAACCTGCAACTGCCAATAGATGTGGTCTTTGCAGGACCCCAAACATTTATATGTACTATTTCTAGCATATTGTCACTAACATGCTTGTCATGCGGAAATGATGATCTTGATTGTTTACCAAATTGACATGCTGCACATACCTTTTGCACCTTTGCAACCTTGATATTTGGTACTCAATTGAAATCTCCTTTGACTGCATCAATTTCAACCTCTACAAGTTTGGATGTCCAATTTGTTTTTGTCAGATCTTTATATCAGCAATAACTCATGCACCTTTTGCAAACATGGTTGCATTCATTTTAGGAATTTTCACATTTGAGGTGAACATCCTACCTGCTTTGTTTCCTTTGGCAATCAATCTTCCATCATGTTTGTACTCTTCTACATATAACCCATCAGCAGTGAACTTGACTTGTAATCCTTGGTCAACCATTTTTCCAACAGAAACCAGATTCTTTGTTATATCAAGAACATGCAGCACATCAGCAAGATGTTTTACCTTCTCATCCTCCATAGACAGTGCTATGTTTCTTGTATGCTCAATAGAGTGTGGTGTGTCATCACCTATTTCAACATATCAAGGAACTGGAAATTTTTGCAAACTACTAAACCATTCCGCATGATTGGAAGCACTTGAATCAACATACCGGATGTTAGCATTTGATTTTGAAACATCAGCAGACATTGTATTCATCATGTGATGATGGACCATGAAGAGCTTCTCAAAAATCATCTACACTTGTGGGTGCATAGTTTTTTTGTTGCCTTTTATTATTTTGATTCTTCAACCTACAATCACATTCAAAGTATCTAGGTTTACCAAAATTCTAGCATTCTTTATTGTCATTACCGAAATCATTTCTTTGGAAATTTCTACAACCTCTTTGGCTTCCTCTACCTCTAAACTGTCATCTACCTCTGGCATGATTCTGTTGTTGACCTTGATCTTGGTTATTGTGTCCTCTTCAACTTTTGAATCCTCTATCTCTGCTTCTTCCTCTACCAGAGTAGAATACATGCTTAGAACTAGGTTTTCCTTAGGATTTTGAGTCCTCACCAAGATTCTTTTCTTCAATAATCAACATGGACGCCAGATTAGCAAAGTTAAGAATAATTTCCCTTGTCTAAATAGATGTTATGAATTGCTTATATGTATCTCCCAAACAACGAAGGCACACTTCCACCTTATCATCATCATCATCTACATTCATGCCAATAGATGCAAGTAGCTCACATATGCTTTTGATTTTCAAGGTGTAGTCACTTACCAACATGCCTTTTTTTCAGTGTATGCAGCTCATTCTTGAGTTGCAATTTCCAAGCCTCTGTATTGATCTCATACAATGTGACCAAACTATTCCAAGCCTCTCTCGTAGTCTTGGCATCCTGTATGTGCCCAATCATGCTATCATGTATGCTAATAGATAGCCAATACACTACCTTTCATGCTTCTTGATTCCATTCTTCATACACTTTTTAATGGTCTGCAGACTGATTCCTCTCTGGTAACTGCGAAGCATTTTTGTTCACTCGTTCAATGTACTTCCAGTAGCCTTTTCCCATTACGAAATTTGTCATTCTGGATCTCCAACCATGGAAGTTGTTCTTGTCTAACTTATCGCTCATAAGTTGAATCATTCCATCCACATTTTGCATTTCTACACCAATTCATAACACTACAAAAACACTACAAGCAGTATTTTTGGTTGAACACCGTCGCACTATGACGTGACAGTTCAATCTCAAAAAAACATATTTTTCGTGTATCAACAGTACACGGAATCACTTGAAATTCTGCATCTAGAATATTTGAGTGTTGCCGAACAGGATGCAAGTTACAGTTTTGCAACGTGGCTTGGGTTTTTGTGGGGCCCACCTTACAGGCTTGAAACAGAGGTGGAGATGGCTCCGAAACAAAAATTTGGGAAAAATGAGTGACCCGAAAGGGAAAGCTCTCGAAAATATTTTGATGCCTTGCTGGATATTCCAATAACGGGAAGAAATCATTAACTTTGGCACTTAAGCTCGATTTCATTGACTAATTAGAGTTCCGAAAAACTCCGTACATTGAGTTTATTCCAAGCTAAATCATCAAAAATGCAATATGTCATAGAGACTTTATGTCTAGCTTTGATGAGAATTCATGTTTATATTACTTCCATTTGATGTGCATTACATGCTTAACTTGATGTTTGATATATTTTGAGTTCACATATATGAGAATAAAGGCCTACTCTCTTTAAAGGTTACTTGAATGATACATAATTGGATTACATAATGTTTATTGAGATTTTTTGCAATGTATGACAAGTTGTTCCAATTTTGCTGAGTTTATTTTGCTTTGCAAAAACTGGACTAACATTCTCGTTGAGTTCTTTGCTATTACCTGAGCTCGCTCCAAGCACCCCGCATGCACCGTATTTTCGGCGGTTGAATTGATCCATCGACCGTCGCTTTCTCATCGACATTGGTGAACCCTAGAGATATTCATCTCTACTCGTATGTCTTGATCAAAGTCTTGGATTATTATCTTGGTTTTTCACTTTGTGGAATTCTCACCTTGAAGCTAGACGACCCTCATCGGAAAAAAAAAAATAGCGAGTGGGCAACAAAGCAATAAGCAACAGACCATCTGAATACGTATAAGTGAACATAGATGATAGAACATTTTATTATCTCCTATGCTATGACTGTTCTATATGAATGTATGGATGGGTCTATAGAGACGTTTGCCTTCATTAATGATCTAAAACTTCCTTAATATACTCAGTGCACCAATTGTTGTTAAGTATATGTGATAAAAAAGTAATCGATGCTTTTCTGATTTACAAACAGTATCATACCATGTCAATACCTTTGGTTAGTATAATGACTACGTCTTTGTTGTGAGGTTTCTTAACTTCTTTGTGCCACTGTCACTTCTGTTCATGGCAGCATATGTGAAGTCACAACTAATTTATAGTATATGCTGGATATTCCAATAACGGGAAGAAATCATTAACTTTGGCACTTAAGCTCGATTTTATTGACTAATTAGAGTTCCAAAAAACTCCGTACATTGAGTTTATTCCAAGCTAAATCATCAAAAATGCAATATGTCATAGAGACTTTATGTCTAGCTTTGATGAGAATTCATGTTTATATTACTTCCATTTGATGTGCATTACATGCTTAACTTGATGTTTGATATATTTTGAGTTCACATATATGAGAATAAAGGCCTACTCTCTTTAAAGGTTACTTGAATGATACATAATTGGATTGCATAATGTTTATTGAGATTTGTTGCAATGTATGACAAGTTGTTCCAATTTTGCTGAGTTTATTTTGCTTTGCAAAAACTGGACTAACATTCTCGTTGAGTTCTTTGCTATTACCTGAGCTCGCTCCAAGCACCCCGCGTGCGCCGTATTTTTGGCGGTTGAATTGATCCATCGACCGTCGCTTTCTCATCGACATTGGTGAACCTGACGTGAACAAACGGCGATGCAGCTCAGGTATAAATTTTAAATTTTGCTTGCATATGCATACATCGACAGGTTGAATTGCAGAAGCTTCTTCATCCGTGGGAGCTGTGGCTGTGTCGTTGGAACCTTGCACTTTTCTAGGTGTTGAGGGTTGTTCCCTAGGGAACTGAGCGCCTCCACGAAGAGTGGCAAGTAGCTACCCTCATCTCGCCACCCCTCTCATTGACATTAGAAAGAGGAACGTTTGCACAATCATCTATTAGCAATTGATGTATTAGATTTTGATCCTATTTAAAATTGTATAAATTTTCACACAGTCACTTTTTGAGCCTCTTCTTCGATTCAGATTGCAGGTATTGACCTATCCTCTAAGACTTCTTGTTTCTCTAATCTCAATGGGTAAAAAGAAAGCAGTTCATTTAAACACACATGAAAAGAACTCTACTATGGAGGGTTCAATGAAGAATGCAAATTTGGGACTTGAAGTGCAAGTCAAAGATTTAGAGGATAAGCTAAACTCGTCAAATCAAGCAAAATTTAAAGAAGTATTTCTGTTAATTGACAAGTTAAGTGAATTTTCAAATTCAAATAGTGTGATGTGTGGAATTTTACAAGAAATTGTTAAAACATTAAAAATCCAAATAGATGATTTGACCAAAAAAGTTAATGAACACCCTAAATGCAAGTGTAATGAACATGAAATACAAAGTTTATCTCCAAAGTTGCCTAATGAAACCCATATGAATGAGTTTAGGAAATCCACCTTTAGGGCTATGAATAGGAAAATATATCCCTTAAGATGCTTTTGGTGTGACCAACTAGGTCATAGGTACGAGGATTGTGTTGCTTATAGTAATGCATGTCAAAATCACTTAGTCATTTCACATAACCTGAAGATTTGTGATTATCAAACACAACTACCTTTGAAATTAAACTTAGGTCGAGGGGGAATGAAAAAAAATTTTGAACAAACAAAATCAAAATCAAGAAAACTAAGAATGACACAAACATATCAATGGCGACCAAAGAAACATACAGATGATAAAATTGGTAATCAAGAAATTAAGAAATCAATGAATAATCAAGAGAAAACAGTTGATGAATCAAAATCTTGGGAAACCCAAAAACTTGAGCGAAATGAACATAAAAACATAGATACGAATGAGCAAAAAGATGAGCAAGTAATATTAATGATGAAGAAAGATGATAACTATTATATCACATGTGATCTACAGCTTTTAGAGAATGATACATTATTCGATCAAGATAAAGTGAATAAATGGAAAAGTAAATTGGGGTACGAGATTAAGAATCAAGAAACTAGTCAGAGTAAACCTAAAGAACTTGATAACGAGAAGAGTATAAACAAAGAACAAAAGAAGATGATTGATGAAATTATTAAACAAATTGAACAAAATATGCAAAGGTCACCAATACCTTATAAATCCAGGAGTTCTGTAAGTGTTCTCCCTAAAAATTAAAAACACACATGAGCCGGGAGTTGTATCTCTCCCTCATCAAAAGATACGAGCCGAGGAGTTGTATCTCTCCCTCATCAAAAGATACAAGCATGGGAGTTACAACCTACTTCCTCATCAAAAAGGTATTTATATGGGAGTTACAACCTACTTCCTCATCAAAAAGGTATTTATATGGGAGTTACAACCTACTTCCTTATCAAAAAGGTATTTATATGGATTTGTTTTACTTTCTTTTAAGAGAAAAATTGTGAATTTCATTAATGATCTAAATATTGCTTTTCTAATCAATGTTTTGAGTGGTTTATTGCAGGTCAAGCAAGAAAAGATGATTTGATAGACGCTACAAAAATTGACTTAATGTTACTTCGATTTTACAGATGGATTTTCTAGAAGTCTTATTTTGAATTGAAATATTTGGTTTAAATGTGCTAATACTTATGTTTTTCACGAGTTTTTTTCCAAGATGAATTATTTTTTTTCAGGTTTCTAATGAAGAAAAGGAGCCATTGGTAAACCAAGTTTTTCCTCAAGCATAGGAATAACCTTTTCCTTCCACTTTTGCACCATTTTTGTTTCACTTTGCATTTAAAGTATGCATCAAATTATGTATGAACACATGTTGAATTTTTCCCTTAGATGCACGTCCATTTGCACCTATCTCGATTGTAAAATGCATGATGAAATCTGCGAGCAAAGTCGAACTATAGGAGATAGAAACCTCTTCATCAAAAGCTCTTATCCTTATGCACCATAAAGTTTTGAAATTGCACTTAAAGTATGCATAGTAGGGTCATACTACATGACCATGCATTGAGGCACAAATCGAGTAAACCCTTGCACATAAGAGTGATTGTAAGGATTTATGTAATGCCACATTGCTATGTATGTGAGTGCGAGCACCAACCTCACCATCAGAAGCCATTTTCTTTATTAATTGCACCATTAATTTTATACATGCATTTTCAAAGTGTGCATATAAATAGGGCTAATTACGCAGCCGTGCATAAGGCACTTTAATTTTTTAAAAACCCATGCACATATTCTGCTATGGAATTGATTTTATTATGAAGCAGAAAACAGGTTTATTCTCAGGTAATTTGGCGCATCCGGAGGATGCCCAGGTTTGGTGGAGGTGAATGTCGTAGAGATATTCATCTCTACTCGTATGTCTTGATCAAAGTCTTGGATTATTATCTTGGTTTTTCACTTTGTGGAATTCAAGGGAGTGATGAAGATCTGAGCCAGTATGATACGAATGATAGAAAAGGACACGAATTGATTCTTTTCCAATTCATATAGTTTTAATCATATGATTCGGAAAAATTAGAGATCTCTATTAGAGTCTGTGATGGACCACAAGTACATGCAAGTAAGGAGGAGGTCTGCGTTGATCTGAAGAAGAAGGAGTTCACAAAAGGAGGTAGACATTTGTGCGTGAAGAGAATGGACGTCCGATTGCCAGAAAGATAGGAGGAGAAAATTATCGAAGGAAAATGAAGAGAAGGTAAATGATAATTTGTTGGCCTTTCTGAAGCGGCAATAGAAATAACCGATGATCTTGCACCTCACGCATTCAAAAAGGAGGAGTTCAAAGTTTGCAGTTAACGGCGTTGCTCAGAGTTGGAACTTTATAAACCAAGGAGGGATTGACGTGAAAAGGAGGAAAAAGGAAAAACAAAGAGGGACAAAAAGGAGAGGCTTCGACGCTGCGAGGTTCGTGGATATCTAAAGAGGATGCCAATTCCAAAGGGGGGGTTGGACATCTATGGACAGTGCATGATATTGAAAGGATGGGCATTGGCGGCAGCACAGAGAGAAGGAGGACAGATCTCTTCTATACATGAATACCAGCTTCTGCATGATTTGAAGGAAGCCAAAAGAGAACGTCAAAACAGAAAACGGTTATACATGCGCTTCTGAAGACGGTTAAACAGTTATACTGTTGATCTTGTCTAAGCTTCTGCGTGATTTGAAGGAAGTCAAAACAGAAAACGGGAGGAGAAAATCAGAGGAAGAAGGGGAGCGCTACTGATCGAAGGGAAACAGAGGACGAGCTTCGAAGGCAGCTGAGAAGGTCTTCTTTGTTGTTGTTTATTTTCATTGCTCACATAGAACGTAGGGGAGAGTGATTCTAGCCGGCACGAGTATGAATTGAGAGGGTAGATTAGAAAAGAATATATGGGACAGAGCTATGGATGATAGCGATGGCCCCACTCACTATCGTACTGCTTTAGGAATTAAGAATGAAAAACCAATGGATGCCCATTTTCAGTAGTCGTACCTCTGATATAATTCGTATCTGATGAATAGCTTATCTGTAAATGGTTATGATAGCCGTGATTAAAAAAAATTATTTGCCTATTGTCGCTGCATTTCTTGTGAACGCTTCTGAAGATGGATGTTGTCTGCTGTCTTCTGAATGTTCTGCTCTGAGCACTACTTCAAACAAGTGATGAAGATGCTATATTCACTTGCGCATCTCTTCTAGTAGACGTTTTCTGATTTTACACAGGTGCTCCGATCAATTTGGCTAATAGTGCTGCAGACGAAGTCGCGTGTTGATAAAGAAGCTTCATGAGAAAAAAAAGAATCGATCATCGACCTCTGTAAACACTCCAACGCTGCTATCTCTCTGATTCATGGAGGCCAATCGACGTCTTTTCCGGCAATTCCTAGAAGTTAATTATAGCTTAATATGATATGCGATGCGGGACGTTTGGCGCATATGAATTGAGGAGGTCCATCTGATAATGGACAGAGAAGGGGGCAATTATGATGAAGCAATCTGGCACTAGTTCTCCGGAAAAAAAAATCTTATAATCCCTCATATGATTGCGAAGGATTCCGCCAGTTCTGACGATTTATTTGCCTTCTGCCTCATGTGTGCTAATGATACGCAAATAAACTTTTATCTGTTATGTGCAATTCACTGAACTTTAGGAAGATCATTTGACAGCAACAACAAATTTTGATGCAGTTTTGAAGGCAATCTTTGTTGCATCTGAGTTTTCCATTTATTCCTTTCCCTTGGTTATGGATTGACATATGTATTAATCGTCATGTCAGAACTCTCTGTTGAAGCCTAATAACTTTTGCAGTCTGAAAGACCGTTGCGCTTGACTGATGTGTGATTCTTGAAGGTTGACAATACTGTTTGACAGACGATTAGAGAAATCGCATGCTCACCTTGAAGCTAGACGACCCTCAAAATAGCGAGTGGGCAACAAAGCAATAAGCAACAGACCATCTGAATACGTATAAGTGAACATAGATGACAGAACATTTTATTATCTCCTATGCTATGACTGTTCTATATGAATGTATGGATGGGTCTATAGAGACGTTTGCCTTCATTAATGATCTAAAACTTCCTTAATATACTCAGTGCACCAATTGTTGTTAAGTATATGTGATAAAAAAGTAATCGATGCTTTTCTAATTTACAAACAGTATCATACCATGTCAATATCTTTGGTTAGTATAATGACTACGTCTTTGTTGTGAGGTTTCTTAACTTCTTTGTGCCACTGTCACTTTTGTTCATGGCAGCATACGTGAAGTCACAACTAATTTATAGTATATGCTGGATATTCCAATAACGGGAAGAAATCATTAACTTTGGCACTTAAGCTCGATTTCATTGACTAATTAGAGTTCCAAAAAACTCCATACATTGAGTTTATTCCAAGCTAAATCATCAAAAATGCAATATGTCATAGAGACTTTATGTCTAGCTTTGATGAGAATTCATGTTTATATTACTTCCATTTGATGTGCATTACATGCTTAACTTGATGTTTGATATATTTTGAGTTCACATATATGAGAATAAAGGCCTACTCTCTTTAAAGGTTACTTGAATGATATATAATTGGATTGCATAATGTTTATTGAGATTTGTTGCAATGTATGACAAGTTGTTCCAATTTTGCTGAGTTTATTTTGCTTTGCAAAAACTGGACTAACATTCTCTTTGAGTTCTTTGCTATTACCTGAGCTCGCTCCAAGCACCCCGCGTGCGCCGTATTTTCGGCGGTTGAATTGATCCATCGACCGTCGCTTTCGCGCCGACAACGAGGAAGGTGATAAGGAAGAGAGCTCACTTACACACTCTCAGAATCAAATAGGAGCACACACACAGATTGAGGCAAGAAAGAATAATCTTCTTCTTCTTCTTCTTCTTCTTCTTCTTCTTCTTCTTCTTCTTCTTCTTCTTCTTCTTCTTCTTCTTCTTCTTCTTCTTCTTCTTCTATTATATAAAAGGAATATATATGAATGACCTAAAACAACAATACAACTCGTGCAATATATAAAGAATAGTACATAAGGAAAACCCTACTGTTTGCGAATGAGCGAGTTGGAAAGAAACAAATGTGCCATCACTCTTGTTATATAAATATAGTAAAGCTCAATGAAGTATCGCTCACATATATTGGTGTGATCACTATACATGTTAGAGAAATGAAAAAGTGATGTGTGTCATCCCGGATCATCACATGTTGAGCTTGATATCTCAACATTTCAAACATGGCCACTAACTAAAATACCTTGATGCAGAAAAATGACTTTATCTCAAAAAGTTGAATAGAACTACCCTATCGAGTTCTGCTAAACGTGTAATAGACTTTGAGTTGTTTGTACTGGCAAACCGAAATTTGTATATATGTTTGCCTTAAAAGATGAAATCATCTGAACAGGTGTTGCGATAGTGCATTCTGAGGTGAAAACAAGCTCAAATCAAAATTTTGACACTACAGAGCGAAGCAGTTTTTAACTACTAATCACCCTAAGTATGTTCACCAAATTTCATTCGATTATGGGACTGTGACTAGAGGGGTGTTGATGGTACCCTAGATGGTGGCGACCTACTCTGATACCAGTTGTTGGAGTTTAATCTCTATGGAAGCATGGGAACAGCGCAATGAAGAAGAAGAAACTTGAGCACAACACACAAAACTGAACGTATTACCAATTGTATGTACAAAGGTAAGGAACTCGTTAGGGTTATAGGCATAAATACAAGTTGGGGAAAAAAGAACCTCCTAATGAAAGAAAAAAGTGCCCTGACGGTCCTAAGTGTATTCACACACATCACTACTAAAAGTCCTAAGTGTGTTCACACACATCACTAGCAAAATATATGTGCAAAATTGAATGTAATGTATGTCTTTGATGAGGTATTTGATACATTCAAGGCAATCATGTGCTCTACGATTATGTTCTCTATGTATTTGATCATGTGGAATTCAAGATGCTTGATACTAATTATATGTATGATTTTGTAGAGAATGTTATCCCCAATACATGAATTCCATCCTTTTCAAGCATAGGAGGATCCAATGAGATGCATGACAAGATAAAGCAACTAAAATGTTGGTTGATATTCATTCATACCTAATCAAGAAGATATCAAGAATGGATGCAAAAATAAAGTGGCTCTTATTGATGTATGCATTTCTCATTCGGTACATATTAGAGGATGTACAAGTTTGAGGGGATGGATGTCATAGTGCAAATAATTTACCATAGGAATCACCTTCATAAATACCTAGTTATCCTCACTCTTTATTTCACTCATATCCTTGCAAAATTCTATCTTTTCCAATCACCACAATTCTCTTCCTAACCTTTGTCATTTTCTTTACCCTTTGTTCTATTGCACATTGAACTTCAATACTCAACTTTTCATTTCACCATATCATAGGAACCTTTTCCTTCACTTGAATCACTTTATGACTTTGCTCTATTTATGATCACTCATGTAACTTTAGATTTGTTGATATATTTAGGTAGTGATGTGTGTGAACATACTAGGACCGCCGGGGCACTTTTTTCCCTCTTTAGGAGGTTTTTTTCCCCCGGCTTGTATATACGCCTATTGCCCTAATGGGCTACTTATCTTTGTACATTCTCTAGTTATACATTTAGTATTGTGTGTTCGTGCTCCAAGCTTCTTCTTCTTCCTTGTGTTGTTCGCGTCCTTCCGCAGACATCTATCTCCAACAACTGGTATCAGAGCAGGTCGTCCCTTCATCTAGGGCACTGTCGACATTCCTCCGTTTGCAGTCTCATATTCGCACGAAATTTGGTGAGCATACTCAGGGTGTTTCAAAGATCAAAACGGCTTCGCTTTGTGGTGCCGAAATCGCGATCTGAGCTCGTTTCGGCCTTTGAACGCACTATCACAGCGCTTGTGTAGGTTATTTTGTCTTTTTGTGCCAAAGGTATATACCAGTTTCTGTTCGCCAGTATAAGCGCCTCGAAGTCTACTACAGGTCTAGCAGAATTTGTCTAGGAAATTTTGTTCAACTTTTTGAGATACAGTTAATTTTCTGCATCAAGGTATTTTAGTTGTCGGCCATGGCTGAAAGCAGTGATGTATTTTGTATGTTGGTTGTTAAGGATAAGTTGGATGGTACCACCTACCCATTATGGGCTTATATGATGCGACATGTATTGGTTGCAAAAGGATTGTGGAACATTGTGCAGGGTGTTGAAAGACGTCCGGTTACACCTGTAACAACAGGTACTGCAAATACAGGTGCTGGAGCTGATGAAGATGGTGTCGAAGATGATATTCCATAGATTCCTATTCGTGCTGTTATTTCTGTTGCACCTACTGCAGAGCAGATTCGTTGGGATGGCAAAAATGGCCAAGCACATGCATTGATAGCTTTGTCTGTCAAACATGCCATTATTCCTCAAATTTGCTCTTGCAAAACAGCTAAGGATGCTTGGGATACACTTACCACATTGTACCAAGCTAGGAATGAGGCTCGTGTTGCTTACCTCCGAAAATAGTTGGAGAGTGAGCACATGAATGAAGGTGATTCTATGGACAGTTTCCTAATGAAGATCAAAGACTTGAAGGAACAGTTGATTTCTGTTGATGAGGTTATACCAGATAGCTCACTTGTGCAGACCGTTCTGAATGGTCTTCCTAATTCATATCAGAGTTTTGCTTCTACTCTTCGATTGATGATGAAAGGCAATCCAAATGCCTTATCATTTGAGGAGTTAGTCTCTGTTCTGTTGTAGGAAGATCAGTCCAGGCAAAACAGGTCCATTATGCGAGTTGCAGATCAAGATTTCCTGGCTAGTCAGAAGGGCAAAGGAAAATGGAGCTCTTCAACTAGTAAGCAGAATGATCATATCATAAAGAACTGTCCAAAACTGGCTGCAAAAGAGGCAAAGAAGAAAGAGGCTGGAATGGTTGTTGCAGAAGCCTCTACACCAAAAATAGAGTCTGCTAATCATGTGCAGGAAGAAGAATGGGCGTTCACTACTATTTGCAGTTTTGACCCATCTTCTCATGAGCAGTGCATGTTTGTAGTAGACTCAGATATTTGGTACTTTGACAGTGGGGCGACCAAACATATTACCTCGCAGCGCAATTTCTTCTCTTCACTCGAGCCTGCCCCTACAGGGAATATTGTTACATGTGCCAACAACTCCTCTTATCCTGTTATGGGAGTTGGTAAGATCATTTTGACTATTGCTGATGGTAGTTCTTTCACTTTGTCAGATGCTTTATTTGTGCCAGGGATCAAAAAGAACCTGTTATCAGTTTCTGCATTAGCCAAGATTGGCTTGGTTGCCATATACACCTCAACAAAATGGATTTTTTGAACGAAAGAATAGGTCACTCATGGAGATGGCGAGGTGCATGGTCAAGAGTCAGGCTTTACCACATAGTTTCTGGCTTAAGGCTCTCATGTGTGCAACATATGTACTGAACAGGTGTCCCACTAAAGCGCTGCAGTCTATCACTCCATATGAGGCTTGGCATGACCGCAAGCCATTTGTTGCTCATCTGCATGCTTTTGGTTGTTTGGCATATGCACTAGTGCTTGAACAACATCGCAGAAAATTGGATGATAAGGCAGTAAAATGTATTTTTGTTCGATACAGTTCTGAAAGTAAAGGCTATCGTCTGTATCATCGACAGACTAAATGCATTCTCATTAACCGTGATGTTGTCTTTGTGGAAGATGATATTCAGCCATTGCTTTCATGTACTAAGGAGACATCTATTAGCTCCAAAGACATGTATGATACTTTGATGCCTCTTTTTACAGGTGGACAGTCTAATGTTGGTCCTAATGAGGCAACTTCTCAGCCTTTGGAGGTTTCATATGATGATGCAGATCATTCCATTTCTGATCTAGATTTACATGATGCACTTGTTGATGAGAGAGCTGATATTGAGCAGGCAAAAACTATGCCAAAATGGCTGGTGCAGACTTTGCGTGACAGCAAATTAGATGCACCTTTGTCATATCGTACTCGTTCAGGCTCTCATAGTGCCTCCTTTGCATCAGATTGCTATGCTATGGCTGCGTCTAGTCTCTGTGATGAGAATGAGCTTGTTTCTTTTGATGAAGCACAGAATTTAAAAAATTGGATGGCTGCTATGCAATCTGAATATGATGCTATAATGAAGAATGGTACATGGTCTTTATGTGACTTGCCTCCTGGCAAGAAGGCCATTGGCACTAAGTGGGTATACAAGCTGAAGCGTAAACCTGATGGTACAGTTGACAGGTATAAGGCTAGGCTTGTTGCAAAGGGTTATGCGGAGGAAAGAGGCATTGATTTGATGAGACCTTTGCACCTACATGTCGTATGACTACTGTTCGGAGCATTTGTGCACTTGCAGCCCATCATGGTTGGAATGTACATCAGTTGGACATTAAAATAGCATTTCTGAATGGTGATTTGCATGAAGAAGTGTATGTTTTTCAACCCCGTGGCTTTGTGCAGAAAGGGCATGAAAACCAGGTGTGCAAGTTAAAGAAGGCATTATATGGTTTAAAGCAAGCACCACGTGCTTGGTATGAGAAGATACATGCCTATCTGGTTGCACATGGTTTTGAGAACAGTCCAACTGAAAGCACCTTATATGTTAAGCGTGCTAATGATGTGCTTCTAATCATTGTTGTCTATGTTGATGACATCCTGCTCATTGGTCCTATTGAGACGCATATTGCTAATTTCAAGGCTGATTTGCATGCCTCATTTGAGATGTCTGATTTGGGGCATTTGCATCACTATTTGGGCATTCAATTTATGCAAGTTGATGGTGGAATGGGTTTGTGTCAAATGAAATATATTGGCACATTATTGCAGCGTTTTGGCCTTGAAGACTGTAAGCCTATTGCCACTCCTATGGAGACAGGTTTACAATTGAGTCTTCATGATGCTGGAGATGCATTTGATGTTGTTCTCTATCAGTAGGCTGTTGGATGCTTGATTTACTTATGCATTACTCGTCCTGATATTCAGTTTGCTGTCTCACAGATGAGCGGATTTATGCATTGCCCAGGAGTCAAGCATTGGCAGGCAGTTAAGCGCATCTTTCGCTACTTGAGTGGTTCTCGGCTACTTGGGTTGTTTTATCCCAAGGGGGGATCACTATCGCCAGATTTGCATGTTTTTTCTGACTCTGATTGGGCTGGTTGCTATGACACTCGTGTGTCCACCAGTGGTTTTTGCTTCATGCTTGGTAGCTCATGTATATCTTGGTTGAGCAAGAAGCAGCCTACTGTGGCCACTTCTAGTTGTGAGGCTGAGTATAGGGAAGCTTTCACAACGACTGTTGAGTGTGTGTGGCTCAGACGCCTTATGGCTGATTTGGGTGTTGACCAGTCTTCTGCCACCACCATCTTCACTGACAGTCAGAGCGCATTGGCTGTTGCGAGGAACCTTGTGTTCCATGCTCGCACTAAGCACATTGAGGTGCATTATAACTATGTTAGGGAGAGGTTCTCTGCTGGGGAGATCAGCTTGGCATATGTGCCCACGCAGGAGAACATTGCAGACCTTTTCACGAAGGCTCTGCCTAGGGAGAGGGCAATTTTGAAACCAATGCTCTTGGTTCTGTGGGAGACAAGCACACTGAGGTGCATTATCACTATGTCAGGGAGAGGTTCTCTACTGGGGAGATCAGCTTGGCATATGTGCCCACGTAGGAGAACATTGCAGACCTTTTCACGAAGGCTCTGCCTAGGGCGAAGTTTGAAGATTTTTGCAAAGCTTTGGGCTTATTTCCTTTTGTGGAGTGATTTCGACATAGCTTGGCACTTCCTTATACATGAGTGCTACCTCCTTGTTCACCGCATCACTCCCAAGGGGGATTTGTTGATATATTTAAGTAGTGATGTGTGTGAACACACTAGGACCGCCGAGGCACTTGTTTCCCTCTTTAGGAGGTTTTTTCCCTCGGCTTGTATATACGCCTATTGCCCTAATGGGCTACTTATCTTTGTACATTCTCTAGTGATACATTTAGTATTGTGTGTTTGTGCTCCAAGCTTCTTCTTCTTCCTTGTGTTGTTCGCGTGCTTCCGCAGACGTCTATCTCCAATAAGATTATCCATCACCTACTTGGCATGTGTTATTAAAAAAAACAATGTATTCCACCTCTCGATTGGTTTATATTACTACCACATGTCGTTCATGTATCAAGGAATGATACTTCTAGTCCACCTAAAAAGATACGTAGAACAAGCCCTTACATACATGACTTTGTAAACCCTTATCTTTCTCATACTTAAAAAATCATATACTAGGGTTTGTTTTTATCTTCAATAGAAAGTGCATACATTTTAAATTTTATGTTAGTCATTCTTTTTAAGTCACCTATGCACCTAAACATTTGTGCCAAATGATTCAAGCTTAAGTTTGAGAGAACTACAATAGATGATACTACATCCTTCATAGAGTAGTGAACTCACTTCCAACAATTATGGCTGAAGACAATCGATTCTCTCAAAAGTTGCATTTTCAGTGTAGCTTAGTGTTTATGTAGCTTAGTGTAGCTTTGATTGAACAATTGCAAAAAGCATTTCAGCTTAGCAACGTATACTTATCTCTGAACCATAATGCAAATGATGCAATTCTCATCTTTTCATGTACTTGGAAGGAGATGCATATATATATATATATATATATATATATATATATATATATATATATATATATATATATATATATATATATATATATATATATATATATATGTGTGTGTGTGTGTGTGTGTGTGTGTGTGTGTGTGTGTGCGTGTGTGTGTGTGTGTGCGTGTGTGGGTGTGTGTGTGTGTAATTGAAGCCATTCATTTTCAACACCTCTCCCTCTCTTTAATCAATCAAGGATGCTTCAAAGACATCTCTCTCTCTCTCTCTCTCTCTCTCTCTCTCTCTCTCTCTCTCTCTCTCTCTCTCTCTCTCTCTCTCTCTCTCTCTCTCTCTCTCTCTCTCTCTCTCTCTCTCTCTCTCTCTCTCTCTCTCTCTCTCTCTCTCTCTCTCTCTCTCTCTCTCTCTCTCTCTCTCTCTCAACACTCTCTCTTAGCACTCTCTCTTTTGCTCTGGCATCCTACATGCATTGCATATATTCACATATACAAAACCAAACCTGATCCACCTAGCAGCCTTTCCCCACAATAGTGCAAAAATACTAAGAGAATTTTTTTTGTGTGAATATAAGGAATGTGGAGAAAAGGGTGGCTCAAATAACAATGTTGAGATGTGTGTTTTCTTTAAGGTTAAAATGGATGGAGCATCTTTGGATGCCATAATTATTGATAGTAAAGGGATGGCAGTGAATGATGGGAGAAAAGATTGGAGTTGGGAGTGAAATAAAGAATGGCCCAATTTTCATATTTTGGTTGATAAAGGGATGGCCATGAAGCAATTTGACTCTATTTATATGGAGGTATGGATATCTTTGGATTTAGATGGGAGGTATTGAATGGTTTCCCATCTTATACGGCTATTTCCTCTAGCAAAGAACTTGTTCGAGGAGTTAAAACACTTAAGGCATCAATGGAAGCTTTTAATTTGTTCCTTGTGTACTGCTAGAGACAAAATGGGGATTCAATATTGTTTTGTTTTATCTACAGCTGATAGTAGAATTTCTCTTCATCTACTTTATCATTTACACTATAGCTCAATATCCTTCACATATTCATTATGCCACTATTTTCACAAAGGACTTCGTTGCATGTTCTATATGTGTCTGCCAATCTCATTGTGACTCTCTATGAATGCTTTCGTGCCATGTATTCTTTCGACACCTCTGTCTAAGTGTGCATGTCGCATGTATCAAGAACATCAACAACATATTGTCGTGCAGCTTCACAACCTAGTGAAGAGAGGAAGAACATGAATTTTTCCAACTTGTCACATAAAAGATCAAGCATAGATCAACATAGAGAGAAGGATAGAGAGAACAACATAAAGCTCTTGATTTAGTTAAAGAGCTCATTTTGCATGCATCTCAGCTTCTTTCCAAGATGTAGGTCTGCAAAAGTCTTATCATCCATCTAATTAGAAGATGTGAGTCTCAAGGATCACTATTACAGACCTACTCCATTGGAACTAGGCAATCCATACAAAGTTGATCTAATGGGTGGCTTTTCACTTGTTCATCTACAATATGTTCCTCTACAGTAGAAGCCCAAGCTTGATATCTTCATCAAAACACAATAAATTTGTTCAAAAGAGAAGATGTGAAATGAAGTTCTCTAGAATTTTTCATACGAGTTTTCTTTTTCTTTAAAGAAGAGACCTACAATGCTTAAGTCAAGATCATTGCACTTCATGCTATCAACTACATCATCTAGCTCTTCTCTTTGCTTGTTGATTGTGATGAGGAAACTATAGGTAAGACGACGTTAAATATTACTCCACTTCTTGTATGGACTTTGGTTCATCTTGTATAAGGGATACATTAGCTATGATGCCCAAATGAAGGAAACAAATTTCAATGTCATGGTATTTGGAGAAAATATAGTCACATGATTCGATACTAAGAGACCAACAAGCAAAGAAGTGTCCTTAATTGCTCTTATTGTGTCATAATGATCAATTCAATAATGTTTTAATGCTAGTATACCAAGTGGAGGATAAATCCAATAGAGTTCTCTATTTCTTTTCTTCACTACCATTTTCTTGTGTACCCCTAAGCTCTTCTAAGTTGAACTCTCCATCATTTGACCCTCCTTTTCACAAACACTCCAACAACATATGTATATACATACATGTACATGCACACATACATATGCATACATACATACACATGCATGCATGCACACACGCACACATAGAAACATGTAGACATACATACATACATACATACATACATGCATGCATGCATACATACATACATACATACATACATACATACATACATACATGCATACATACATACATACATACATACATGCATGCATGCATGCACATAAATGTACATGTGTACTTACATGCATGTGCATCCATGCATACAAGCATACATACATATATGAATGCATGCATATATGCATACACATGCACATGCATTTAGACTTTACAAGAACATATAGACATGCATGCAAGAAAATTCCACGGAAGGAAAAATCAAATTTGGGAATGTACCAATGGGAACATGCTCAGAATTAGAGATTTCATAGAACATAATTGCATCCTTAACAAAGGAATCAAGATTTCATGGACGTAGTCATGTGCATGGGGACAAGGCGCATGTGTAATTACACACTCATGCATAAGTAATTTCAACTGATTGTGCATGAAGTCTTGTGTGATTAGGTTAAGTGCACACATAACACTATGGGAAAACAAGTACGTAACTATGTGCATTTTATAACATTTAATACAATAGATCTTTAGGACATGAGGAAATGTAAATCTAGGGTAAGTAATCTTTTGATTTTATTCAGCAATGCTTTAAATCAATAAAAAGAAAAGACATACAAAAAGATCAAACAGAGGTACAAAGAAGGCTGAGGACGATTTTGTCCCCTTTGTGAGGGACACCTACTCTTTTGACTTGTTTTCCACAAGAAACACCATGTGGTGTTTCAAGGGGGGAGAGCTTTTACACTTACTAATCCTTCTATCAAGGTAGTCTAGAGATTTCTCTAGAGACCATTCTCTAGGGGTTTGTCAAAATTAGCCGCACATCTTTCCTTCCGAATTTTCCAAGGGGCTTCGTTTCTAATTGCATTCCAAAGAAACCCAAAGCAATTGATAGCTTAATTGAGCAAAGCTTATTTCCAACTAATGTGATGAATCAACATAAGGCATATTTTACACCACAAAGTGGCACCAAACATTTTATTGGCTCTAACTTTGGTCCAAATCCCTCTCTGAAGAATTCGCCCCATAAACACAAATGTCTCGTTCTTAATAAGATGCCACAAATCCTTTGAACTTTAACCCATTTAATGCAAGATGAATCTGTGCACCAACTCTTGTTTATAGTTTGATGAATATTGAGATTCTTTTCATTATTGGAATGCCCTCCATCTTGTTACCATTGCATCACTCTAAACCCTTCAGGTGAGGGGGGGTCCTGGCCAAAAAGAAGATGAATCTCTACAGCGTTTGAAGTGCTGAAAAGGGAACTAGTCTTTATAATCCCCCTGCAGCTAGGGTCAATCTCCTAATCTGTCCTCTATCTTGGTTCCAAAAATGCTTCCACTTATGAAAACATTTAGACCAAAGCTTCTTAGCTCATTGGCTGTTTTCTTTCTCATTACCCTGATACCACTATTAGAGAATCAAATAGAGTCATGTTGCCTGGTGTCAATGGTCCATTTCAATTCATTACTAATGGGGTAAAGGGGCTTCATCTTGTTCCAGACTTTCCACAATGAGCGGATCAGGCCTGATCCCTTGCAGACAATCGGAATCAGACAGAACAAGAGTGTAAGCCGATTATTAGTTCATTCAAGACACTAAGACTTTGGAGAGAACTTCAATAAAAAATTCCCTGTACTTGCAAGTTCAAGAATCGTATGGATAAATTTTCCTAAAGTTGTACTAATTTGAATTCACCCATTAGTTTGAGCATAGTAATCAAGAATTTCTTGTCTAAAATGCCAATGCATCGAAGGTAGAATCTAAGATCCCAATTCTAAAAGAATCATACTGACCAATTTTCCCAAAATCGCATCAATGCTAGGCTAGAAATTTTACTCATTAGTTCATTAGTTCGAGCCCAATGATAAAGCCTCTGCTGTCTGAGAAGCTGCTAACCAAGTCCAATTCTAAAATATGCAAAAGCATCATATGGATCATCCTTGCCAAAACTACAATTTCCATGAGTTACAAGTCCAAGCTAATGCCTCTGTTACCTAACAAACAGCTCAAAGCATCCTATAACACTAGGGCCCAAACCTGGAAGGTGTAAAAACATCATATAACTCAAGTCTTCCCAGAATCGAATTGATACAAAATTAAAAGCTTACTAGATGTCAAAGCAAATCTATAAGTCACCAAAGTACGTTAGTTTCAAGATAACGGTCTTCATCCAAAGCACTAAAGTGCAACTATCTTAACTAGCAATTCATGAATCCACAGTACGCAATGCTATGGATGCAGATAACAAGAGCCTCTAGAATGGTATAAATTTGCATTCAATCTCACATAAGAGTATATGTGAAACAATACATGCCACATTAATTTGTTCTTCACATTGTGTAGGGTATTATTGACACCAATGGACACATCATCAATTTCATCTTTGTGTATCTGTTATCCCTGGGTAAGACTAAACATGTATCCATTTATAAGCATAAAAAATATATGCCTTTTGAGACATGCCATGTTATCTCACATAAGAGTATATGTGAAACAATACATGCCACATTAATTTGTTCTTCACATTGTGTAGGCTATTATTGGCACCAATGGACACATCATCAATTTCATCTTTGTGTATCTGTTATCCCTGGGTAAGACTAAACATGTATCCATTTATAAGTATAAAAAATATATGCCTTTTGAGACATTCCCCCGATTTCCAGAAAATTTACACGTTATTAAATTGTAGTC
>CM035419.1:96870823-96888323 GCA_020310875.1 Ceratopteris richardii
GAGAATTGTCAAATACAACCATAACTCCGACATCTTCTAGCACCCATGACAAATATATCACATCATTCTAAAACAGGCCAGAACTAAAAGATTTTCAATGTTGCCCAGTTGTGTCACCAATTTATTTACACTGTGAGGTGAAAAAGAGTCTACGATGAAAGACCTCATAAGAACGTAAGGTAAGTATAGTAATACCAAGTCCCAAATGTTCACTACTTATCTGTAATACATTCATATCAAAATTCATAATAAATTTGATCATACATCTCAACATGTTCGCCATCAATATATATATATATATATATATATATATATATATATATATATATATATATATATATATATATATATATATATATATATATATATATATATATATATATATATATATATATATATATATATATATATATATATATTCTTACAAGGCATGACAGGGGAAGAATGAACCATATTGATCAAAAACTTATTATGAAATGAATATGTCCTACTGATCGAAGTTGCATCATGTTGGCTTTTGATTTGAGGGTCTCTACATCTCGTTCAAGCTGGCGTTTCCATTCCACCAAAAGGCTTTCATCCTGAAAATAAGGAAGACATCAATATAGTTCCAAAATATAGAGTTTCACAAGCCTTCAAATCCAATTCTTCACCTGCGGTGGTTGTATAGATACTTTGTTAGGAAATAGTTTCCCCAAGACCTTTGATGCTTTAGGTAGTTCCTTGTTTCTTTCATGAAGCCTTCCAAAATTGTCCTGAGCAGAAGTAATAATCACAAAATAAAATTGAAATGGTTCTAAGGAGAGCAGAGTAAAACAAACATCATACCGGAAAAGCAAGGTCAAGCAAGGTTGTCTGATTGCTTCCAAATTTAGTAAAGACAAGTCCACCTGGGTGAGACTGCATAAAGAGAAGCAAACATGCACCGCTGATTAATGTATTAGAATGATAATGTCAGTCAGATTAAACAAGATCTTTTCAAATCAAGCTCAAAATTTTGTCCTCTGTACCTTTTCCTTGCGACTGTCAGACATAGTATGTGATCCAATGACAACTATTCCACTTTCTAACTTCTCAAGCTTGGTCTTAAAAGCTGTGTGGTACTCGAAATTTCCTACCACTGATTTCTCCACATCTTTAATAAAGAGTATGGTAGGTTGTTTTTTACTCTCATCAGTAACAACCTGCCAACAGATGAAACAAGAAAACATTACAAACTTAAAGACCTGAATTATTTCCAAGCCCCTCATTACACGGACCATAACATGGTGCAATGGACTTTGGAGCAAACCTCAAAAAGCACATCTGTCACAAGTTTCTCCAGATCTTCACTGTAGCCTCCCTCCAATTTAAGCTCACCAGCTGATTCAAGGAACAAAAAGACTTAATGGCTTAAGCAGCAGGAAAATATCTGTAGATTTCTACTGGAGCCATAATATGTTCCATACCATTACAGAAAAAACCATGGTCATCCTCACATATTCCTCCTAGATTGTTGCCATCTGCTATAGGTTTATCAAATCGAACTCCAACTTTGCTTGGATTTTCTTCAAATGTGAGAACCACCTTACCACGAGCACCAACAGATGGTCCACGACTGTGTCGAAGGAAACACATGTAAAACTGTTAAAAACATGTACCAATAATGCCAAATCACAAGAGACACTACACTAGTAACTGCCTTCATGATCAATTTCCACTCTGAGCTGCCAGGCACCAGGCAAAGGTCTAAAGATACCTGAAGGTTCTGATCTTAGAAATGGCATCAGGCAGTCCCCCCCCCAAACAAAATAAATAAATAAAAGAGGAAAAAAAGAGGGGGGGACAAGCCGAACAATGCAAGGTTTACTACAAGAAGATGAAGAGAGACGCCCAAAAGGTGAACGGATATAGAAAAAGGAGAAATGTGCATAGTACATAAGATAGGAAATGGGACCAGGTTTGAAATCCATCTTGGCACATGGCAAAAAATAGCCTTTGTGAGTGTTTTAGAGGAGGTCAAAGGAGCGGTGAGGCAGAAAGGAAAGAAGGGGGGGAAAGAGAGAAAAAGAAGAATCAACAAAGGGGGAAAGAATGGAAAGTTTTCTTTTTTTTGGGTAGGAGAGCTCATAATACATATACATATGCATTCCAAAGATGGGGGGGAAAAAAGAACCATGCACATGTTAACAAAAAAAATATGATGGGGTGTTAAGGACATTGATTGAAGAAGCTGAGCATACACTATGCATATTACAATTCAAGAATGGCCGAATGTGATAAGGGCACACACACTAGAACCTAGATTAAGTGGATAAAACAAGAGGATGTTTAAGTGGGACATTGATATACATAGGTCATACCTCTCTCGACACAACCACACAGTCCACACACACATATATCTAGTTTTATCCACTTAATTTGCAGATGTTCTTCACAGATTATATCAGATGTTTGAAGATATGTTCATGTGAGCAAAGAGGGGGAACAAATCCACATTTCAACTCCTTATGGTGGACACATTTTCAACTTCCTGTATATATATTTTGTAGATAGATGTAGACGAGAGCATATTACTGATACTTAATAGGCATGACCAGCAGAGTTGAGGAAGTATGTTTAAGTTTGTACTCTCTCTTTTGCTTTCCCTTATCTCTATCCTTCCATGCAAATATTTGGATGAGAAGAGTCAATGGGAAAATCTTCTGAGTTCTCCTTTTCTTTGTGATAAGGAGTGTTCTTCATATCAAAAATCTTAGGTATTTTTATAAACATCGGCATGATCTTAAACACTTTTTTAGCTAACAACAACATTTTTCATTTTTATCAGCCAAGAGAATATATATCTACTTGGCATATTCCCCTTGTGTCAAGTTAAGAGGAGAGTGTTGGAAATGCAACCTTCCACGAGGGATTGCACTTTTTCTCAAAATTTGACCAGTTTTAGACAAAGTCAACCATGGGCAAACAAAGGTCAAGATTATCAAATGGGTCAAAATTTTGCACAAAATTTTATTTCAGATTCAGAAAGTGCTAGTCAAAAGCTATCCAATGATATGTCATATGCTGAAATTGGACCACATTTGGGCAATCAAAGTCAAACCCTAAAATCAGATCAAAGTCAAAAACAGTTTGAAAAGCAAGTTTTAAGAACAAAAAGCAATATATCTTTTATGTCCTATATTCAAACATCAGATTAAGCAAAAAATACCAAAATAATAATAATAAATGCAATCCCAAAAAATTCAACGAGATTTCTGTTGGAATTTGGGGCCCCAGGATCGTTCCAATACTCATACATTTTTTAGCATACACACTTAATTAATCAAGAGGATATGTCAGAGATAGAAAGAAAGAGATCTTGAGACAAGGATAGGGAACGTAAGCAAAATGCTTACTCACTAAAAAATAGATGTCCGAATTACAACATGGGAGTACTACTCAACCATATGATGTGGTGCACTCACTAATGGAAGAATAGCCAAGAAGATGATGATACAAAATTCAGATTATGCTGTTATAATCTGAGTGTGTGTGAAGCGAATGAGCAACGAAGTGAACCTAACCTCACAAGAAAGTGCAACAAATCTGAAATTCAGCAAACCCTAATTCTGAAATTAGGGTTAAAAAACCCTAAAAAACCTTCACCTCCAAAGCTTCAGAACTCCAAAACTCTAACTTGAGATTGTCCAAATAGTGTGCCAAAGTGCTCCTTATATAGTTGAGGTTCTCCAATTAAAGCAATAGCGAAAAATAGCGAAAAAGCTGAACTTTGGCCCAAAAAACAGCTATCGTTGGTTTTAAAAATTTGATCACAAGTTTTTAGCTTTTCGTAACTTAAAAAACTTCCATCGCAATTTTGTGACCTTGCTTTATTTTGGATCGCTATTTTAATATGCTTTTGGTAGCAAGACTTCATAACCTAGCTTTTTAGTGTTTAAACCTTCATAAAATGTTCATCCTTCATTTTGAGCTAAATTAGGGTTTGCCTTTTCTCCCTGTTCTGACCTCTGATCAAGAAATGAAGCATTCCACTAGATAGTTTTTGCCAAGCTCTATCTATCTAGCCTAAAAAAAATTTACCCAAACTGTACAAAAAATGCTAAGTCCAAAATATAGAATTGTTGGAATGTGGACCATATGTACATTGACTTCCAACAATTTCTACTATGATTTCCGAGATGTTCTTTTTTGAGCTTTTCTCGGTTTTTTAACTTCGCTTTTCATCATGGATCAAAAACTATATAAGCATGAGGTCTATATCACAAAAATCACTCACTTTTGAGAGCTTGACTCTAGAGGAGCTCTTCTTCAACCTTGTGAAGAAGTTGAGTTAGGGCTTCTTCTTTTTCAAAGGATGGGATGCAGCTAGGGTTTGTGATTCTTCTTCAACATCAAGGAGGACATTGAAAGAGGCCGTGGAGAGGTGTGGTGGTGTGCTCAATTGCTCCAAGAACCAAGGGAGTGGGTTGTTGTGTGAGAAGACAAAAATTGGAGAGAGAAACTTGCAAAAGATGGCAAAGCTGAAGTTGAAGAAGTGCCATTCAAGTTAAGAGAGATTTCGGACCAAGTTTTATTGTTGATTGACTTTTTGGCCATTTTGGCATATATTCAAACATGGCCAATGACCAAAATTTATAAAAATAATGTAAGTGCATACAACTCCCCAATTTGGAGTCCAAAAAAAATAAGAAAAATATATATGGAAAGCTCTCGGAGAGAGCTACCAGTTGGAAGGGTCAAAATATACAATTGGGGCCTTTATCCCCAAAAACCTTCCCCACTTAAAAGGAGCAAGGAGGCTCCTTTAAGCTAAGTAACTCCCACATCTCTATACATAGTTGATGTTGTGCCTTAGATAAACACTTAGTGAGAGCATCTTCAAGATTTTGTGAAGCATTGACCTTGATCACAGTGATCAAGCCATCCTCTAACACTTCTCTAATGAAGTGGTATCTCACATCAATATGCTTTGTGTGAGCATGAAACATGGCTTTCTTTGACAAACATACGGCACTTTGGCTATCGCATCCAAGAACAAGTGCCTTTTCAAGCACCCCAATCTCACCACACAAGCAACCAAATGGCTTCCTTGGAAGCCTTTGTGACTTAAATATATTCAGCATCTATAGTCGATCTATCCTCTTAAGTTTAGAGCACCATGAAATAGCACCACCTGCGAGGGTGTATACATATTTACTTGTGGACTTGTGAGTGTCTACATCATCTACTATGTCTGAATGAAAGAATCCTTTCAACTCCAATGGATGCTTTCCATAACGTAAGCATTTGCCTTTGATCCCTTTCAAATATCTCAAGATCGACTTGACTGGCTCTAATGAGGCTATGAGCTTTGGCAAGATTAGTCATAAACCTGCTAAAAACTCCCATTGCATGAGCAATGTCTGGCGGAGTGGCAACCATGGCATACATAAGTGAACCACAAGCTGACGCATATGGAACTTTCATGTAGTTGGCTACATCATCATCTTTGGAACAATCATCCTTGGAAAGCTTAACATGTGGCTGCAATGGTGTTGAGCTGAGGAGATGTGCTCAGGTGATGCAGCAGCTGTGGTAATACCCGCCTTTGGCTGAGTAGAAGGGCTGGAGGTGCAAGGAGTAGCCCACGCAGAAGATAGACAGAGATGGAGAGAGAGAAATTCGAATTTGGAGAGAGGCAGCCTGTTTGGGGGCTTCACTAAAGAAAGAAGTGAGCCCTAAGTTTATTTGAGTTCACTCTTATAGGACCTGGCCAAGTTCACATTGAACTTGGCCAAAAGAATAAATAATGAGTACATTAAGCCTTATAAAAGGCCTATACAAATGTGTACAAATAAGGGGGTCATTTAGGACCTTTACCCCAACAACCTCCCACTTAAAGGCATAAATGACTCCTTTAAGCTACGTGACTCCCACCATCTGTATACATAGCTCATGTTGTGCTTTAGACAAGCACTTAGTGAGAACATCTGCAAGATTCTGTGATGTATGAACTTTAACAAGTGTGATAAGGCTATCCTCAAGCACTTCTCGAATGAAGTGATATCGCACATCAATATGCTTAGTGCGTGCATGAAACATGGCATTCTTTGCCAAACATATGGCACTCTGGCTATCACAGCCAAGCATAGGTGCCTTGTTTGACAAGCCAAACTCACTGCATAATCGTGCCAGCCATATGGCTTCCTTGGAAGCCTCAGTGGCTGAAATGTATTCAGCCTCTGTAGTGGACAAAGCAACAATCTTTTGCAGCCTTGAGCACCATGAAACAGCACCTCCTGCAAGAGTGAATATGTATCCACTTGTGGATTTACGTGTATCCACATCACCAGCCATGTCAGAGTCACAAAAGCCTTTCAGCTCCGATGGGTCTTTGCCATAGCAAATGCATTTATTTTTGGTCCCCTTTAAGTACCTCAAAATGGACTTTATTGCTTTCCAATGAGCTTTGCCTGAATTGGCCATAAACCGGCTCACAACTCCCACTAAATGGGCAATGTCCGGCCTAGTTGCAACCATAGCATACATAAGTGAGCCACAAGCTGAAGCATAAGGCACATTTTGCATGTCATTGATTGCTTCTTGTGTTTTGGGACAATCTTCCTTGGAAACTTTAACATATGGCTGCAATGGCACTCCAAGAGGCTTTGCATCAGCCATGTTAAATCTGTCCAGCACCTTTTCAATGTATTTTTCCTGCGACAAATACAATATGTGCTGGTCCCTTTGTCTTCTAATCCTCACTCCAAGGACATGCTCTGCTGCCCCAAGGTCTTTCATTGAGAAAGCAGATTTCAGCTACTGTTTAAGAGCATCAATGGTGTCTCTTTTCTTACCAGCAATCAGCATATCGTCAACATATAAGACAAGAATAATAGGGCTGCCATCTACATCAGTTTTCGTATACAAACAGTGATCAGCATGGCTTCTTTTATACCCTTGTTTGAGCATGAAAGCATCAAACTTCTTGTACCATTGTCTAGAAGCTTGTTTCAGCCCATACAAGCTTCTATTGAGCTTACATACCAAATGTTCCTTTCCAGGAATAACAAACCCCTCTGGCTGTTTCATGTAAAGCTCTTCATCAACATCACCATGCAAGAAAGCTGTATGTACATCCATTTGGTCTAATTCCAAATCAAGAGCAGCTACTATTACAAATAACACTCGCGAAGTGGTCATCTTCACCACAGGAGAGAATACTTCTTGGAAATCTATGCCTTTGGTCTGGGCATATCCCTTTGCAACCAGCCTTGCTTTGTACTTGGGTTTTCCATCAACTGTTTTGATTTTATACACCCATTTGTTAGGAATGGCTTTCCTTTCTTTGGGTAATTCAACCAAATCCCAAGTATCATTAGCATGCAAAGCTTTAATCTCTTCCTGCATAGCAAGCTCCCACTTGCTGCTGTGTTCACATGCTTTTGCCTCTTTGTATGTGAGAGGCTCACCTTCATCTGTCAACAAAATGTAATGCAATGAAGGATCAAATCTACTCACATTCCTTCTAAGACGAGTAGATCTTCTCACCCAATGATCCACATTGTCAGGCAATGGGTCTACATCAGGTGGTATGATCAAATCATTATTATTATGCTGCTGTCCATTGTTTCAGCACCATTTTCAGCATTATTATTCGGCTGCATATGCCCTTCAGGAGCCTCATTTTGCTGTCCAACATCTTCTGGCTCAAAAACCACTGGATCGTCAACATTTTCAGTCCTTTGTGGTGCATCCTGAGGGTCAAAATTGGACCTAACAGGTGGCTGGTCATGCTGAAATCTTACCCTTTTATGGTTATCTTTTGAGGCACAATTGTTTTGAAGCAGCCTTGCCTCATTAAAAACAACATCCCGGCTGCGTACGACCTTCTTGAGCTGAGATATCCAAATCCTATAACCCATTTCACCTTCTTCACCATATCCCATGAAGAGGCCTTTAATGGACTTAGCATCAAGCTTGTTTCTCAGCTCAGGCCTTATATGCACAAACGCCTCGCAGCCAAAGACACGTAAGTGATCATATGAAGCAGGTTTGCCAGACCAAACCTCTTCAGGGATGTCACCTTTTAAAGACATGTGAGGGGATCTATTGCACACATGTACTGCAGTTTTCAGTGCCTCTCCCCAAAATCCATGAGGGAGATTAGCTGTGGACAGCATGCATCTCACCCTCTCACAAAGTGTCCTATTGTAACGTTCAGCCACACCATTAGAAGAGGGGCTGTATGGAACAGTAAGCTCCCTCTTAATGCCCAAATTTTCACAAAATTTCTGAAATTCAGCACTTGTATACTCACCACCATTGTCCGTACGCAAGCATTTCAGCTTTCTACCTGTTTGGGTGGTCACAAATGCATGAAAACGCTTAAACGCAGCAAATGCTTCATCCTTTGATTTAAGGAATTGAACCCAAATTTTTCTAGAAAAATCATCAACAAAGGAGATGAAATATAAAGCACCCCCCATAGATTTGGTGGGCATGCTACATACATCAGAATGAACAAGATCAAGTACACAAGACTTACGAGACACACCAGAATAAAAAGAACGTTTTACTTGCTTTCCATATTGACATTCATTACAAAAGTCAAGCTTTGTGCCTTTAGCATCAAGCTTCTTTAAGTTACAAAGCCTAGTGAGACCCTTTTGGCTCATATGGCCAAGTCTCTTATGCCACAACTCCATATGGGAGTGAACTTCAGCCAAAGCAATGAACTTGCCTGATAAGGCCTTTCCATGCAAGCAATAGAGAGTTCCCTTCTTTGTGCCTGTCACAATCAGCCTTGAACCTTTAGTCATTTTCCATGATCCTTTCTCAAAAAGAATGCTATAACCATGCAAATCCATTTGACCCACAGAAAGCAAGCTCTTCTTGATCCCTGGTACATAACGCACATTATGCAAGACCAGCTCATTAGTGCCATTTGTAGCGAAATGCACTGTGCCAATACCCTCAATGGAACATGCATGATTGTTTCCAAGGTACACATGGCCATGGCTGCCTGCAATAAAAGTAGAAAAACACTCCTTGATAGGAGTCACATTGAATGAAGCACCAGAATCTACTATCCAAGTCTGGGCCAATGCATCATTGACGGTCAGCAAAGCATCTATGACATCACTCTTAGTGATTGACATGTCCTGTGCATGACCATTTAGAGAAGGATCAAATGCGTGAGTGTCATCAGCTGAGAAAGTAGCGCATAAAATGTCCTTTGCATCTGACAGCTCCTCTATGACTACACTAGAAGCCACATTGGCCTTCTCCTTGTCCTTTTGGCTGTCCTGTGCATCAGTCTTGTCTTCTTTCCTGTCCTTCTTCTTATCTCCAGAATTCTTCTTCCTCTCCAGCTCTGCTTTGTAATAGCGGCAATCGGGTTTCTTGTGACCTTTCCTGCCACACTGATAGCATGTCACATCATTGCTTTTGCCTTTGCTGCTATTCCCCCTTTCCCTGCTTTTACTCTTATTCCTCTGTGCATAATTACTCTTCTTATCTGTCCTGCCTCTAACCATGTTGGCTGAGCTACCTCCTTCTCCACCTTCTTTTCTCCTAATCTCTTCATTAAGAATAGAACCCCTAACACCATCAAAAGTCAAGTTGGGGTTATTGGACAATGAGACTACCAATGTCTCCCAAGAGTCAGGCAATGTCATAAGCAAGAAAATGGCTTTAAGCTTATCATCGAAAGGAGGCATTCCTGAGTCCTTCAACTGTGACAAAGTACCTGTAAACGATGACAAGTGTTCAGCTGCACTCCTGGACTCATCAAGCTGAATGCCAACAAGCTTCCGCATCGGGTGTACTTGGTTAACAGGCGTAGTATTTTCATACGTCGCCTTGAGTTTTTCCCATAACTCAAAAGCAGTGGTCAAACCTTTGAGATCTACTAAAATCTCATCGGATACAGCCATCTTAATGTATATAATGGCCTTCTTGTTCAAAGTAAACCATGCATCTTCCGACATGTCCTCTGGTTTCTCTGCCTCCAATGCCCTGTCACAATCTTTCAAGAAGAGGATTCCCTGAATTCTCTCCTTCCATAAGTCAAAACCTGTTCCCTCAAACCGTCGAATCTCAAATAGATTCTTCACATCTGAGGAGGATGACGCCATAGTTGCACAATGAAAAAACCTGCTGGAATTTTGGGCAAATGCACCAAAATCAAAGTGCAGCCTCCAAAAATGATGCACTACAACTCCAAACGGTCACAGGAGCAATTTGGGACAAAAATGGGGTGATCCTGGGCACAAAACTGATCTCTGAATTTTCTGCGCAGAGAATTTCAGAAACTCAATTTATGCTCAAAAACAACTAATTTTGTTGTTTTTAACCTCAAAGAATGTACATAAAGCTAATACTCAGCCTTTAGATGCATGTAGGAGCAAAAGCCCTAATTTTTGCCACTGTTTTACAAGAAATTATGGCAAAATACTCCACAACTTCTCATACATAGGTCAATTTTGCTGAAACTATAGAAATTATAGCAAAATGTATCTCCCACTATGTGTGCTCAGCCAGTTGAGAGTGAGAAGACCTGCAAAAACTCAGAAATTTGCTGGAAAATCTGATATTTTGCTGAAAAACACCTGTTCTTGCTGGAAACTTTGAGATTTTGCTGAAAAACACCTGTTCTTCGCGATAAAATCAGAGAAAAATCACTTTCTTCGCGACAAAAAGCTGGAACATCACTGAAAATGATGGTACAGCAGATTTTGGACCCTTTCTTCGCGATGAAACTTGATGATTTTGCCAAATGGTGAGTGTATGCTGCTGTAGAGAACCTGCGCAGCAGATTTGAGGCCCAATATAGGCTCTGATACCAGTTGTTGAGCTGAGGAGATGTGCTCAAGTGATGCAGCAGCTGTGGTAATACCCCCCTTTGGCTGAGTAGAAGGGCTGGAGGTGCAAGGAGCAGCCCACGCAGCAGATAGACAGAGATGGAGAGAGAGAAATTCGAATTTGGAGAGAGGCAGCCTGTTTGGGGGCTTCACTAAAGAAAGAAGTGAGCCCTAAGTTTATTTGAGTTCACTTTTATAGGACCTGGCCAAGTTCACATTGAACTTGGCCAAAAGAATAAATAATGAGTACATTAAGCGGCAAGCCTTATAAAAGGCCTATACAAATGTGTACAAATAAGGGGGTCATTTAGGACCTTTACCTCAACAAATGGCACTCCAAGAGGCTTAGCATCAGCCACATTAAATCTGTCTAGTACTTTTTCAATGTACTTTTCTTGGGGTAAATGCAAAGTATGCTACTACCTATTCCTTTTTATTTGCATGCCAAGTATATGCTCAACTTCCCCATGGTCCTTCATTGGGAATGCGAAGTTCAGCTATTGTAGAGTAGACTTTCGTTTGGATGTGAAAGTAGTAGTTGAAGTAGACATGGAAGAAGATACAGAGCAAAACTTTAAAGTAGATGACTTACTTTCCGTTTTACCTTGATGATTTTTCTTCTCCTTCTTTGTAGTCTCCTTCTTTCCTTCGAAGGATGATATCATGGCTTCATCATTCTCTCCCACTCTCTTTTGCTAGTCTTCATCTTGAAGCAAGAGGAACTCCAACTCTTCAAATGATATTTCTCTATCTCGTGTAGAGAGAGAGATAGAGAAATAACAAAAGAAAGATATATAGATGGAAGTGAATTCATAAAACTATTCACAATTTTTTCATCAGATATGCAACTCCAACATTAAGAAATTGTTCATGTAAGTCCTTAAGTTTTATGAGATTCAACTAACTGACCAACTTCCATCCTTGTGTTGGCTAATTGTCTCCTCAAATGAGCTTTCCTTGCAGGATTTCTACTTTGATAGAGATTCTCTAACTCCAATCAAGCCTGACGAGAGGTTTTGCAACTTGATTTGAGGAATATGCCTCTTGACTCCCGAGTCCCATACCGATACATCTCTAGAATCCCATCTTCACTCCTCTTCTATAGGAAGTAACTTGATAGTATCTCGACTCTGAATGATGAGGGGACCTCTTCTTCTTCTTCTTCAACAACCTCCTGTTGAGCAAAAACTGGAGATGCAGGTTGCTTGGATGATGAAGCAACATCCTTTGTAGCTTGTCTTTGCCTAGGGTACTTACCATTGACAATATTCCACTAGTCCTTTGAAACGATGAACCATAAAACTCCACATTGGATAATTAGACATTCCATCCAGCTTGTCTTCTTGTTCCAATACATCTCTAAAGTCATTCATCTTGCGTACAAGGATGTATGTGTACTATGCTTTAATACCAAATGTTGGAAGTGTGGTAGGCCCAAATAACAATCACATGTTAATCAAGATCTTTCCAACACTTAGAATCTTAGCACATAGCACACCATGACTTAACCAATGAGATGAATGAAAATAGAATAAAGAAAAGACTTTTCCAAAGTGTGGCAGCTGAATGCTAACTACACACTAATTAAATGCTAAATGACAATAGAAATGGTATGTCATGATACAAAACTGAATAAAGGATGAAAGAAAAGGGTTTTACATACAAAATGTACAAGCTAAATGCCTAAGATGTATTATGTGAGAGAATATGTGCAATATGAAGTGTGTAAACTGTCAAAAACAGCTAGTACAGCAAAGCCTAATCTGAAATTCAATCTTTTCTGATGTTCAACACCAGCTATGGAACCTTCAAGTGTTGAAGGGGTAGGTAGAAACCTGGTACAGCAGCACCATATGAAGAAACCTAAAATAAAAAGCTTATACTCACAAAAACAGCATACACACTATGCTAGTGTGAAGAAGATGAAGGCAACGCTGCCAAAAACTCCTCCAAATCTGGACTATGTCCTCCAAGAGTCCTCCTAGCTCCAAACCCTAGAGCTTGTGTGTCGAGCTTCACAACTCGATGTTTCAGGCAAGCAATAGAGCCCCCATTATTTAGCCTTAGATCTCCAACACAAAATCCCACGAAAAAGCGCCACGAAAAAATAAAAAAGCTGCCCATGCGAAAATTGCACCACAATCTTTGGGATAGACTTTTTTTATGTTTTTTTACGATTTTTTTAATTGCTTTTGATGATATTGGTTAGAGTACTAACTTTTCAAAAATTAAATCACAGCCGTTGGTTCTAAATTAATGTGAAAAGCAACTTCGACCAAAAATTAGGGTTTAACCTTTCAAGGACTTTTAGATGTGAGATGGTTCAATGTTATATACCATTAGAAAGCTCTCATAGAGTATTGTCCAATGAGTTAATAAAAAATTTTTTACCATCTTTGGCCCAAATTTGTCCATGTCCCAAAACTAGGGTTGCTGGAATTTTGGTGATTTTGTGCTATTCTGACATTGTTTTCCAACAATATCCTCTAGTCACTTTGTCTTTCGCAACCTATGTCATAGAGACTTTACATGTGAATGTAGTAAAGGTAACCCCAAGATACACAAGGGCAAACCACATGACCTTAACCTCCAAAAAGCACAAGTATCCTAAATGGAGTAAAGGTAACCCCAAGATACACATAAGAGCAAACCACATAACCTTGCCCTCCAAAAAGCACAAGTATCATCTACTTCTCACTTGCTTTGATGTGTAGAAGAGAAGAAGTTTTGTTTTTCCAAGATTCGCAACAAGCCCACATTGTAAGCAAAATTTGTCTAGAGCAAAGATGAGATTGTAGTCCCTTCTCATACTAATACAATATCAGCATATAGCATTATGTATACTTGATTGTCAGCTATCATAGCACCAATACCACCCCCTCATGATGAAATCTTTGATCTCATCAATATAAATGCCAAAGACTATCAATGACAGTGGGCACCCTTGCTTCAACCCCAATGGTGCTAGTGAAGACCTCTGATAAACCACAAGGCATCAAAGTCAACCTAAAAGATATGATGAGATAGTTCATATATTCCCATATCATCTCATTTGGAATTTGTAGATTGTGCAGTCTTTGAAAGAGTCTCTCTAGGGACAATGTCAAACGCTTCACGAAAATCCACTAAACAATGATGAAGTCCAAGTCTCTACACCCTTGATGTATCATTCATCAGAGTGTGAAAATGTGATCGATGGTGGAGAAAGCCCATCTAAAACCAGCTTACTCTAAGTGCGTTGAGTCATGCTCTCTCGACATAACCACTAAGTTTTGATTCCATAACTATCCCATATAGCTTGGCCAACGCATGGCCAATCATGATAATTCTCTATGTGCTCTAAATTGTGGAATCTCCCACTTTGTGTATAGGGATCAAAGTGTGCATTGCTCATTGTGTTAAAAATCCCTCAATTAAGGCACAACTAAAGAGGAAAGTGATCACAAGGGCAAGGAGCATTCGAGAGACCCTATAAATCAGGTTCAACTTATGCATAGGTTGGACCTATTACCTAAGGCTCGAAGAGGTCAAGTATTCAATTGGCTTACAAAAGCTCAATGTGCACTTATTTGAAAATATACAACTTGAGTAGGAAGCTCATGATGACTAAACTTAGGCTCTAGAAGATCCAAAATTGCAAATTATGTAGAGGTTCACAACCAAAGTACACTATGATGGAGTAGATCTTTGGAAATAAATAATAATGATTTGGGTTGCTTTTTCTTTATTTATGAGAAAAGAAAGCATGTAGAAAGCTAAATTGGTACACCAGGGCAATTAATAATGTAATAATTCAAGAGTAAACATAAATAATATGTAAGGATGCACACAAACACGAACAATGTAAATCGAAGTTCCTGGAAAGTACAAACATCATCATGCTTCAAATAATTCAATTCAAACATGAGCAGGAGTGAGATAACCTGCATATATAGCTTTGAAAAGGAGCATTCGCAACACTTGGACCAGTAAATTTCACTCGATCCCCTGCAGGATCAAATATGAGTAACTCAAAATAACTATCAGATTCTGTCCATGGACAAAAACCCCAGCAAATGGATAAGGGTCTCAATGCTTCATGACCAAAAACACTAAACCTACCCACTTTCAGTGAACGCTTTACTGATGATGCTCCAAAAAGCGATGCTACATCAATTTTCCCGATCCCATTCATAGCTGGGACAGGGCAATTGAGTGCATTCAGATTCGGAACAAACACAGGCTCCTCCTTCCGAACTGTATCCTCAGATGTCTCTGATGATTCCTTTCCTGATGTTGCTGCTTCACAGCCTCCAACATCTTTAATGGAACTTGAATCCCCTGCCGCTGCCAAACCCTGCAAACCAATGACTTAATCATACCAATAAAAAATATAGCTATTCTTGTTGATAATATTGCTATAATTTTTTCATTACATTGAATGGAAGCAGGAGATAAAATTTTCAATCTACTATAAAACTGACAGTTTATTTCTCCAAATGGACTGATTGTAGGAACAATATAGAATATTAAACATTATACTTCCAGAATCTGATGTGATATTGAAAATAAATGAGAGAATAAAATAATATCATCACAATACTTGAAATGGGAAATAGGGATTATTTTTCAAAAATACACTAGTTTGACACAACAACCAGATAGGAAAACACATAGTCCAAAAAAGAAGAGAGAGTGTAGTTTGTGACTTCCTGATTAGACATTTTGACATCTATCTATGATATACATGTACACATGCATAATGTCACGAACATCAGATCTTACAAAAAATTGTTTGAAAGATACAGTTACACCAGAGTAAATATGATTCAAAAAGTGAACCGTGAGAAGAAATACAGCACTAATGAATGCAAATGAAAATTATTCATAAAATTAAAATCTTTAAGAGAAAGAAAAATAATGGAAGTTCTTCAAAAAAACTTTTTTAAAAAAAACGGCTAAAACATTCACAAAGACACAGACATGTAGTCAAATAAAGCTTTTCCAAAGACTCCAAAAAATAAAAATAATGGACCAAAAATGTATCAGACAGTGCTACAAAATCAAGGGGAAAACAGAGAATAAACAAAGAAAACACAGACTCATGAACAAAAACTAGCAAAAGCAAAGTAATTCGCTTTTTGATCAATAGTTTTGTTCTTGACTAATGAGGGACAGTGATTTTTTTGTCCAATAACATCAACTTCACCTTCCATGGAAGTTAGGGGTTCTATCCTCAATGAGGAGACCGAGGGATGGCAAGTGGAGAGGGAATCGGATCTGCTAATGTAGCTAGAGGTGGGTCATAGAAGAAGCTAGGTAATGTACAAAGAAGTAGAAGTAAAACCAAAGGCTGTTAGCAAAGAAGCCACAATTGATATAGAGAGAGAAAAAAAGAGTAGAGACAACTTGAAGAATAGAGTGCACACATGAGAGATGTAAGGAGCAAAGCTCCACATATTTCACTATATTCCAAAGGTTGAAGTTACAATGAGATAGCTACATCATAAACTTTGTAATCCAAGCTGTCCACGTACTTCATAAATCTGCTATGGCTAAAGCAAAACTCCTTCACTCTCCTCCAAATAAGGAAAAACATAAAACGATATAGCACACCTGGAAGTTATAGATAAAGAAAGCTACTCCCACCAAGTTGATGAAGATCTCCAAGTTCCAAGCTCATGAAGTAGTAGAGCACTCCAGAAAGTGATACATTGTATAATACCAAAGCCCTCTTTATATAGGCCTTAAAATCCAAAGCAAAAAAGCTACATAAATCAGCTTTCAGGAATTGTTGACACATAAGAGCTACTAATTATGGCTTTCTAGTCTCTAGCATTAATTTTATTAGCTTAAGGAGGAGCTTTTTAGGTGCAAAGTTTTGATTTTACCTTTGGCATATGTAATATTGGTTCCATACATGGTTTATAGTGTGAACACATTGAGATTAATTTTTGGGGGCTCAAATCAAATCTATTGGGCAAGTTTATATATGATTGGATTGTCCTTCTCAAGTACTTCAAGAATATATAAAAATTTCCGCTTACAAAATTTGACCACTTTTTACCAAGTTTGACCAAGCTTTGACGAGCATATTTTTTAGTTGATTTGCACAATTAGGTCTCCACCTAGTGAAAGGTTGACCATTTTTTACCATTTGGTAACAATTCCCCTCGTAAACCTGACACTACTTGCACACACATGTCGCATACACAAGTACATGTCTCACAGATATAAGATTGTAATACTTGCATATTTTTCACATCTCATGCAAAGTATCCACAAACATACACAAAGACATTTGACATGAAGATCATTCTCCCGCACGTGCGTGCACACACACACACACACAGAGACAGTTTTCACACATCCCCTACTCTTCTCAACCAATTATTTTCTTGGAAGGATACAGGCAACAAAAGGAGGCACACAAAACATATTGTCCACCGCATGTTGATCTTGTCCAAGTATCTTCAGGTAGAAGACAAGCACCTCCTTGCTCTGTACCACCAAAAGTTATTTGCCAACATTTTCTGAACAATGTGGACCAACTCCAAATAGCTTGACATGATGTGAATATATTGTTGCTGCTCTATAGGCTGAAATCTGTCATGTTCTTCGTTATCACCCCATGCCCTATCAATTCATTAGAGAAGTGCTTGAGGATGACTTGAATACTCTGATGAAGGTGAATA
>CM035419.1:96895823-96900823 GCA_020310875.1 Ceratopteris richardii
ACGGTAAGATGACCTAATCATAATGTTGTCGCCACTCAAGGGGCTGCATAACCACCTCCTTACAAAGCGAGGTACTCTACCCATAAGCAATACCAACATTGCTCATGTAGCCACATGACTCGTCAAATACACACTACTTAATTGGTGTCAAGATGTGCTCTGTGTATTGATCCTTCATCAAACAAAGACTCATCTATGCCCATTATGTAGGTCCCTTGAAAAAGGGATACAAAAGGGCTGAAAATCCATGGATAGGACTAGGTATCATGAACACTAAAGAAACCAACTCGAATTCAGCTTAGATTCATTAGAGTTTTCCATGTCTCAGAATCTGTGAAGAAGTTGAAGAATCTAATAGTATCATCGCATCATCAACGTACCAAAACCTTAAGAATGACTATTTGCACACCTTATTTCAACATTTCAACACTTGAATATCATGTTTTACCTCGCTAACATCATCAATGATATCACTACGGATGATATGGATCATAAACGTTATGAAGATAACAAGAAGGTAACAGACAAGGAGAAGTTCATGCACAATCAAGGGGGTGTGCTTACATAAGTCTCTCCATCAAAGACCTTGGAGACACCACAATGTACCACTAGAAGTTTGAAGAATCCATCTTGTGAAGAACCCAATGAAGCTGAAGCCAGAAAACAGAACCGCTCCTCGTGGAACTCGTCACTTGTAGGAGAGGTAATGTCGTGGACACTCAAGAAACCAACTCGAATTCATCTTAAATTTTCCATATAAAATGATGAAAAATTCGAAGAATCTAATAGTATCATCACTTCTGAACATACAAAACCTTAAGAATGACTATCTATATGCCATGTCCCGATATTGAGAGATCTTATTTCCCCTCGTTGACATCATCATTCATTACCGCCCCACAATACATATATAAGGAGGGGTTGGCCATAAAGATCCTTAATCTTGCCAATGATAGTCTTGGGAGCTCAAGGAATAGAGATCTCCAAGTAAGTATTTTCCAAGTTCCAGTTCATGTTCTTGTCTTATTCCTTGTTCTAGTCTTGTCTAGTCTAGTTTTTGGACATCTAGTGTTCACCTCTTGTAATCTCATAGTACGAGCTCCTGACCGATTATTTCTAGTATCTAGTTCATCCCCTCAAGGAGTTCTTGTACCTCAATATCTTGTGTCATACATAAATCCCGAGTTATGGATCTCTTGTATTCTATCTAGTCAAGTTATCCATACCTATCAGTCCGGAGTTGTGGGACTTCTTGTAACAATTGTACATTCTTGTATTATTTCGACTATATGTAATCTCGTAATCAGAAGTATAAGTCTAAAATCTTGTCCGATCTAAAATCAAATGCTCCTATGACACGAAATAGTGTTCCATCGTGCATCCACCAAGTCTAAGATACTCTCCTTCTTATAAATACAAGACAATGTGTGGCACATGGTGACAATGTTGGGAAACTCTTTCTCTACTAATTCCCTATCTTCTTGCAATTTTGGACATTGTCTGTGATAACTTGTACCACATTCTCAGTCCCAATCTCAAGGATAGAGGCCCTAATATGCTTGAATATGAAGTCCCCAATGATGCGTGTGAAGTGTGGAGATGATGTACTCCTTATCGTTGTTGTTTATGTAGATAATATTGCTCATTAATCTTAATGAGATGCATATTTCTGATTCTTAGGCTGATTTGCATGACCCTCTTAAAATGTCAGATTTCGAGCATCTTAGACTTAATATTTGGGCATTCAGTTTATGGAAGTAAATGGGAGCATTGTTTTCTGTCAAAGTGCATATATCATCACTCTATTTCAGCATTTTACCTTGAGAACTGTAAACATATTGCCACTTCCATGGAAACAGGTTTACAATTAAGTCTACATGATGCAAGAGATGTATTTGATGCTTGTCTCTATCAACAAGTCATTGGATCCCTTATTTATATATGCATCATTCATCATGATATTCAATTTGTGGTCTCGAAGATGAGAAGATTTATGCAAAAAAGTAGCTAAGCGTTGCCAAGCAATTAAATGTAAATTTTGCAATCTATCAAGTACTCGGAAGCTTAGGTTATTTTATCCCAATGGGAGGATCAGTATCACCATATCTACATGCTTCTTCTAACTAAGATTTGGTTGGTTGCTATTACACTCATATATCCACAAGTAGGTTTTTCTTCATGCGAAGCAACCTACTATGGCCACTTCTAGTTGTGAGGTTGAGTCATGGTTTCCCTAATACGCGTACCACATTGATCGGTTCGTTCATCTCGTTCGATATGTACCTTACAAGTACCTTATACAAGGTTCATGGTCCATGTTTTATGAAATGATAATTTAGGTCATTAATTTGAAATTTGTGCCTTCGTGTTTGCAAAAGGAACACAAGATTGCAGCCGAGGGCACTACACTTGAGTGAGGCTTGAGCTTGAGCACCCAAAGTCCTACTCCCGAGAGCTCAACAATTGTCCCCTTCCCTAAGTCCTCGTCATCGTGAGAGCTATCGCCACATGCCACAACCTGAATGAGCCTTTGAGGCTTTGAGCATCAATCCCAAGTGTGCCTTAGCCCTTTGAAGCTTTGAACATAAAAATTGACAACTTTGATGCATTGCCCTCAGCCTTCAGAGGGGCCAACTGTCCCATAGCCCATTGGAGTCACTTTGAGCATCAAACGTGAGCCAACAGCCACTCTAATCAGCCTCTTCCTGTCCGAGACCATAGCTTTTTGGAGTCTTTTTTAGCATCAATACCATTGCCAATAGCCACTCCAATCACCCTCTTAGCCTCTAAATTGTGTGCTCAATGCATACACTTGTGACAATCCCTTGTCGAAGTGTACCATTCAATTTGTACGCACACACCTGCCCCTTGAGCCATCATGCCTCTTTCCGTGTCCACCGTTTGGGATGCACACACTATTAAGCCATGTTTTGGCTAGTGGTTCAAGTGCATCCGACTCTCGTACCCAAAAATGGATGTGAAATTTTTGTGTAGGAATTTTTCCACTACCATAACATGACAAAGCGGGATGAGGTAGATCCTTCTAGTCCATCAAGCTTGATTTCCAACATGCATAATAAACCTTTTTTTCTTGGATACGTCTTCTTGCAACAAAATAGCTACTAAAATCAAGGCATTACGAATGCCTCTGGCTCTCATTATCAAACAAAGGGTAGGAGCAAAACTCTGATAAGAATCTGATAAACCACTAAGAACAATATGCACAATTGAACTGTCTCACAAATTTCATATGCAACAATCACCTCCTCCAAATCTTTTATCTTTGTGAGGAAACTATCCAAGCCTTCACTCATATGCTCACTCTTTAATTGTTTTCAAAGCTAAACGACATGAGCCCCATTTCTTTCATGATATAATGTGAAAGAGTATCTCAAACATCCTTCATTGTTTTGCATAAGCATATACGAGGGATAATGGCATGCTTGCTTGACAAAGCAATCAAGACATGTGCCTATGCATCTCTTCCATCCCATCGCAATTGCTTCGTAGTGGCTAGGGATGATGGTGTGATGTACTTGACATAGTCAAAATTGGAGTTGCAAGAGGACTCGAAATAGACACAACCTAAGACCTTGAACTTGCACCATCCTGAAGAACACCTCCATGAGCTATATTTTGAGTGTTGGTGACTTATGAGGATATATTTTAAAATCTTGCACAATATTCCATAATCCCTTTGCAACCAATACATGGTTGCATATGGCGCATCATGTATAACCACAATGGATAGTTGGAACCATCAAACTTATCCTCAACAACCAACATATGGAATACATTACTACTTCCAACTATGGCCAATGATTATGCCCTAATGTAGAAAATTGACTTCATCTCAAAAACGTTGAACAAAATTACCCGATGAAGCGCTGCTTAGATCTTAGTAGACTTCAAGATGCTTGTACTGTCGAACAAAAATCCAAACAGAAATCTGCATGAGGACGAAACTAGCTACATTGTAGCAATCTGAGATAGTGAGTGTGGGTGTGTCGACGACAAGCCTCATGACACAACTTGCTTTGAGGCCAAATGTTGGAGATTGGGGATGTGGAATGCACACAATCAACACAAGGAAGAAGAAGAAGCTTGAGTGCATGACACGCAATGTATTACAAAGTGATGAATGAACAAGGATAAGTAGCCCTTTAGGGTTATAGGCATATATATACGCTAGGTGAGGGAAGGGGGAACATTATAAAGAGGGAAAAAAGTGTTCAAAGAGTCCTAAATGTGTTAATATACATCATTAACAAAAAATATACTAAAAGTTGCAATGTTCGTAAAGCATTGCGATAAAAACAACTTTTTGCCTCAAATGAGGAGTTGTTTTTGTCTCAAATGAGGATTGAGGTTGTTTGTGAACCCAAAAGTATATCGCTTACAGTTTTGCTTAGAGGAAGCTCAAACAAGGGCATGAGCGCGAGAGTGGAGGATCAACAACATCATGAAAGCTTTTATACAATGTGGATTATCATCTAATTTTGCAACCATAACGGCATAGAGAAATGCCACACCAAAAGTGGCATTGTATTTTGTTGGGTATCAATGGCAAGGGCCTATATATGAAGAATTAAGGACAACAAAGCTCAAAAGAAGAAAGGAAATGGTGGAGAGGGAGCTTGAGCGGATGAAGGAGATGTGGACAAAATATGGGTGCACCATCATGTGAGATGGATAGACCAAAGTAATGTACATAACATTTGGGAGCATTCTTGCAAAGGCAAAACATTCCTTCAAGCTATATATGCATATAAACATCAGGTCTTCTGGCTGCAAGTATGTATTTTACAACTTATTGCTTTATCTTTTTGTACTATGGCCATTGGCATGCAAACATGTGCATATTATTAACATGTGCATGAGCATTGTGCATAATACATATCATTAATATGTGTGTTTTCCATGGCCCTTAATCCATTGTGCATGGAACATGCACATTGGTAATCAATGTGGCATATGCATATCCTCAATATGTGCATGAT